>JACCGJ010001216.1:0-31654 GCA_013407085.1 Atriophallophorus winterbourni
ATTGCACTGGCCCAGCCGTGGGTTCGACAGAACACACAACCGAACTCGAACTCGTGTATTAACCGAATGAATGAATGAATAATCACAATATCGGGGAGCGAGTGAATATCACAATGTTTGTACACTGAACAATAATCACAGTATGCACTTACGATCGATCGTGATTGATGATTGATCGATAGTTCGTTACGCTTCTATACAACACCTCCCCTTTTTAAAAAAAAGAAAAATTAACACATGGGACGATAGCTAAGCTGCTGTTGTTTGGCCGGATTCTCGTTTTATAAACTGATGGCTCGAGGTAGCGCGTTGCTGGGTGGAATTTCAGCCTGTTTGGTCGAGCCTTTCGTTGAGTAGCATTTAATTGTTTTTTGCACTTCAAATTTACATATCGTTGACCGAGTTTATTTGCGTTGCGAGTCCACATTTGTTCGCTACATTGTACTTGTTGCCAGTACTTGTACATGACTTCATCTACTCTCTTTGGTAAAAATTTGGGCCACGTTGAAAATGCAAACTTTTTCCCTGTATGACAAACAATTACGCAATTATGGCATCTTTGTTGCTTGTATCTGCAAAATAGTCCAGAGTGCCGCATTCCACTATGCCAGCATGCAAGTCGGGATTTGTTTCGTCGTTTCACACGATTGATTACACATTGTTTCTGGTTAAACTCTCCAACATCTCCTTTCTGTCGAAATTCAGGCATGACATCACGGGCTTTGTTTCGTCGTATTCTTTTACCAGTTAATTCTCTACTGATTCTCCTGCTGTATGGAACAGCATCTGCGGCTGAGATTAAGGGCAGTGCTCTCATTTCTGATTCAGGTTTATACATCACCACACTCTGACACTTTTCACGGACATTTTCTAACTTTCTGTCGGGGTCGGACTGCAGCTCTGATTCAAATTCCGTGTGTAACTCATAATTCCCGAGGGTTGTGTGCTTTTCCAATTTCAACGACTCCAATTCAACTTCATTTTCTGGATACGATTGTAATTCTTCGACGTTATTCACTGAACTTTGAACTGATTCTTCTAAACTTGAACTGTTTACTGGGTGAACTGCAACCTCCTTTAAGAACTTCAGCTGAATGTTGAATGATTCTTGTAGGAGATCCCGTGCTACTGACGTCCGTTGCAGTAGACTCTCCATTGATTGTCCCGAACTTTGACTGTTGAATGTCTGGGATGCCATTCGTTGTATTAATTCTCCAACCATCTGCGCCTGTTGATTAAGCACTTTTTCCAAGAATTCCATTGGCACTGACATCGTTCCGCACCCCGTCGCCAATTGTTATAACTGTAATGTATTGCACTGGCCCAGCCGTGGGTTCGACAGAACACACAACCGAACTCGAACTCGTGTATTAACCGAATGAATGAATGAATAATCACAATATCGGGGAGCGAGTGAATATCACAATGTTTGTACACTGGACAATAATCACAGTATGCACTTACGATCGATCGTGATTGATGATTGATCGATGGTTCGTTACGCTTCTATACAACAAAGACCTAAACTTAGTTTCGTTCGAGGAGATTTTCGAACTATAAAATTTGTCTATTTTCGATTATTAAATGACAATCGTTGAGTTGACGCAATCATGTGAAGTGTCTTATCAGTTGTTTTGACCGTGAACACATTTTGCAACAATGATTTTGAAGCAGAGTGAGGGTCACCATTCATTAACACGGTTTGAATTAATCAAACCACTCATAGTACCTGACGAATGAGTGAATATACTGAATTTTAAGTTATAGTCAAACCTGAACTATGCACGCAAGACACGAACGAAAGTTGAATACCTTCCATCTACGAAGCAGCCGTCTTTACCCGAACAGATCGTGTGATGGACAGAGTAACTAATGTTGACGTGCTTTCTAAACCCGGTCTAGAGAGCCTGTTTACCAAACTGCAACAGCACTGCCTACATTGGCTGGACCATGTTTACAGCATGGAAAATGGCCGTATTCCAAGAGATCTACTCTATGTTGACTTGAAATCATGAATTCGACCTTTGTGTAAAACGCAATTGCGGTACAAAGACGTTTGCAAAAGAGATATGAAGTCTCTCGGAATTGAACATGGGAGTTGGGAAGACCTTCCTCTTGACCGCTCTCTTAGGAGTCACTGTAAATCCATTGAATAATCTAAATATGAAATGCTATAATGGTTTACTTTTGGTAATCAAAGATGGGAGATTTTTCTTTCAAATTTTGTTCACCCCAGTTAAACTCACAGCTAGTTTAGGGCTGCGAACAACTTTTTAGTATCTTCTATCACATCACGTTTCGATAAAGTTTTTATTGAGTTTTCACCAAAGAATGCTATTACACAATTCAATTGGATTCCACGAAGCGCAATTCAATGAAACAATATGTGTTTGAAAATTAAATAAAAAATTAAATTATAATTAAAATAATTAAATTGGTAATTAATTAAATAAATTAAATAAATCATCAAATGTATTAATCGATATAGTAAATGAATGAATGATAATAAATTAATTGGTTAATTACATAAATTTTAAAAATGTTTCGGTAATTTGCATTTCAATCACTGCATTACTTAAAAACATCGTTTTAATGATAATTCAGTCTATCGATCAAGGTTAAGTGATTTTTAACCTGCTTATAATTTCGGTTTTAGTCGCAAAAAGAAAAGAAGAAAAAAATTGCTGAAAAGTTGGAGATGGCTCGGCAAGCAACGGGATACATCTTGAGTGCATTCGATGAAGTTGCATCATTGATTGAAAAAGTGGACAGGTTGGTGTGACACTCATCGTACATTTTGTTATCAATGGGTTTAGTCGATTGAAAAACTCGCACCTCTGATGTTAATCGACCGCTTACAACAGAGTGGCGTGAAAGTTTGAGGATACTGCTGCGCTTGAATGAAAATACACTAATACACAAAACAAACTAAATATTCATTTGCATGCTTTTCCGTCACAAAACAAACTAAGTTTCTGAATCGACCCGTCATTTATTGCAATAAGTCGAAATTTCGAATGCAATATTTTAGTTTTAATCTGCATGATCTATTAAATAGGTCCTATAAAACATTTATCCTACTAAGAACGTAGTAATCTTTCTACTGAGTGAAGGATGAAGCATTCCAGCAAAAGCTGAGTAAACGCAAGGTCACAAAAGTCGAAAACAGGTCTGCTTCAATAGAATAGTTGTTATTAATATAGTAAAATGATGTCGGCTCCTCCACGATCGAAGGTAAACAATAGTATTCTAAACTATTTGAAGATTTATCAGAAATCGTTCAGAGGAAAATTTGCGGCATTCGATTAAATGACTTTATGGCGCACACTCGCTCTGCGTACCAAATCTCAGTATGGCGCAGTCATCCAAAATATGTTTACGCAATCAAACTGGCTTCTAGTAACTTCAACACAACAAGTAGGTCGTTCATAAGCGACTTGAGAGCTTCACCCAGAATCATTCTATGCTTCTGTATGTGAATATAGTGGTCGGTTCCACTAACCTCATCTTATAGTGACTTGAAAATTTATATTTTACCGCTTTACCATTGTTTCAAGATTCAACTCGCTTAAGTCTCACTTTAAAACGGTAAAAGCCGGAAATCGGTTGTGAGGCATAGGCGCGCAATATGTGAACAACATAACAAACTGACTTATGTTTTACAACTCAGTTTTAAACGCATTTCAGCAATAATTATTCATTTCTATCTTCATTAAATGCAGCTAACATACCACAAATTACTATTCAGTTTGTTCAGGTGGGAAGTGCCTTGGCTGAGTGGATTGGTTTTGTTGGTGCTGATGTTATTAACGATTGCGACCTACGTTGTACCGATGCGTTATATCCTTGTCCTCTTGGGTGAGTTCCAATCAGCTTGAAATAATTTGACAGAAGACATTGTACGTGTTTTTTAATTCACTCAAATGAGCCTTGCACATCATTGCGCCTATTAGATGTCAAATACCTTCATCTTTATCGTCTTTTGTCAGAGGGTTTATCTGTGTGCAATGTGATTCAAAGTTTCAAAGTGATTCAAATTTGTGATGGTCTAAAAAGCATTTAGCTTAACAATAACCATAGGATGGAGTTATGAGGTATACAAAATAAAAAGAAGAAGAACAGGGAAATTCATGTAGTGTAAATCGTATCAAAATTTGGGTTGTCTCTCAAGTATTTGTCCAAATTAGCTTCAAAAATATCCAGGTTGGTTGAGTGTGTAACAGTGGAGGGGAGGGTGTTCCATGTGAAGCTTACACGTACAATGTGATTGTGATTGATTCAGTCGTATTGACAGTTGTACGGAAAAAGGATGATTGAGCAGGATTTGCTGCGTGAACCATAGCCCATCATGGGGATCGAGGTTCAAGCTGTGTGCTGTCATTCATTTGCTATTGTCAGGTTGTCTTGCATTCTTCACCATAAATCTTGAATCTGTATCGAGATACGCGGCAAAAACTGATCGTGAAAATCGCTCGCAAATATAAATAATACGTTATCAGCAACACGCAGATATAGGTACACACAAATCTCAACTTTGTGAAGTTGCTGTGAACACGACAATTTAGATTTGATGTATGTAATTTTTGCGTAAACAACTTGAGAACTTACTAGGTTTCCTTGCGGAGCACAAAGGCAACCACTTAATATTGGCATATCTGCATGACTTCGCTTTACACAATACGAATCACGGTAGAAACAGCGCTGCATTGACACAGATCCTCACGCCACCAAAGATTTCATCAACGTTCATCTGCATTTATTTTGGTGTCCGCAGTCTTACCAAACAATGTTTAAATTTGAAAGAAGTTTGAGAATTCTTAAAAGAAGTAGAATACATGTTTATTTGTGTACACCAATTTTCACAGATTGATTTGAACACACAAATTTATTGGAAATTGAGTACAGAATATTTGGGCATTGAATTTATGGCGGGATTCAAATCGTTAGTAGTGTCTTTGATTCTAAGAGCAACTTTTGATGAGCCAATCAGATTGTGAGTTAAATAAGGGACAAAGGATTCCTGATTTTTTGTTTGCGGATAAAAAAATATATTGGTTACACGCTGAGGAGAATGCTCTACAGACTATAATGTGCTAATGCAGTGTCTGTGCGATATTGGACCATATGATTCTGATCAATCTGACACATATAAGAGATGTCGATTGACGATCATATCCCGAATTCATTCGCACAAGCAGCTAACTCTTGAGATAAACATGATGCATCTTTGGATGAACAAATCCATAAGGTCAGGTCAATGAGAAATGTTAGATTACGAAAACATCAGGTGCTTTCTGTGAGAAACCGTATATCCTGTTTCGTACTCGAATTCTTAACACGTCTTAATTTATCACCTTCACTGCCACTGAAATAGTCTTTATTTAATGTTCACGAGTTCCCTTATATCTGTAAATGCAGAAAGAGAACAGTAGCATGTAAGATAGCCTATAATCGCGCTCAAAAGTAAAACGCAGGTAATATAATACGAAGAATATTCAATAATATTGTGAGCACCACAATACATTGGTCGTTTGTAAGCACCTCAAGCGCTTTGTCAAGAATAATTTTGTGATTCTGAATTTGAAAATCGTAGTTCTTTGTCAGAACCGTATTTAACAGTGACATACAAGTACACCTTTGTTTACCACTATATCACTGTTTCAAGGCTAATTGAATATGATCTTACTGTCTCCACATTAAGATGGTTAACATCCGGAAAACGGTTGTGGTTTTTAATGGATGGGGATGTGAGCACCACAATCTATTAACCAATAATCACAATGGTACACAAATGGACCAATCAAACATACACATGCACGTCCGGAACACAAATTTCGAATAAGGAGTCGATAATTTTTTAATTTTAATAGGGAGCACCACAGTCCGTTGTTCTTTTCATGGTCCGCTATGCAATGAATCACTTTGTGATTTTGTATTCGAGCATCGTGCTTTGTGTTGCGAAACCAATTTGACGGTAACTTCCAAGTATAGCATTGCTTATTAATTTTTCAAAGCTTTGAGACTCAGCAAACCCAGTTTTACTGTCTGGCAGTTTCTGGCATGCAGCCAGAAACCGGAGGATGTGAGCACCACAGTGATAGTAACTAATAGTATGTAGATGCAGACACAACAATTACGATGAAATGATTGAATAGAGCATACGTTGGATATGACCGCAAGTACCGGATATTTTGACTTTTACACCATTTTCTCAATGCTCGTGGCACCCGCGTGCACAAGTCCGATAAAGAATGGCAATAAAAGGCAACATGATATTTGAATATATTCGAGACCGATCGGGAGTCCATAATCATGAAAATAGAGTTTGCAATGAATCGGTTATAGCAAGTTTTTGGTAACGTTTCGCTTCTGAACACAGAAGCTTCGTCAGACCAAGGGTGTCGATACGAACAGTGTTGAGGTTTAAATGGCATTCTCTTGACCAATCCTGATTTCTCTAAGCTAGACAGGGGAGATCAAGATAATTGATCACACCTCCTAATTGCTGTGTTCATCCCTAATTATTTATTAATTGCACAGGTCAGCGTCTGCTGACACTGCTTACGTAAACATGTGCGTATTAGGTGTGATGTTCGTTAATCCATATCCGCTGCAACATGAGTTAAGTACACCAGATAATTAACTAATTTCAACAATTTACACTCAAAAGGTGAATTGTTTATCAAAATCTATCTTTGAATTGATTGGACGGTAATGGAGAAATAGCGAATGTAATTTTGATAATGTTATGAAGATATCAACACTTAAATAGTTTACCACCATAAAGCCAGATACAGCAAGCTGATAAAAAAAACCCTGTGTCGTTGTATTTTCAGCTGTGAAGAAGTTGACTAAGAGACTCCGCAGAGCCAGTGCCTATGACATTTCACTGTTGTATTTCATTATCCGAATCCCCGATAAACTGGAACGTGTAAGTTTGTAAACTTTTCCGTGATGAATAATTCATAACGATTGTATTTTATTTAATAGTTAAGAATTTCGTTAGCTTAAACAGCTGGTATGAATACAACAATAAATTTGATTGTTATTGATGAATTAAACAGAAAACTAGTGTCGAGTAAACGCGAGCGTAAATAACAGGCTTGTGTAGTATGGCAAAGTTAACGTATGATAAATTGATGGCTAAGGATAATGAACTTCTTCCTGTAATACATGAGAAAGTATTATTTTAACATACTTATTTGACGTTATCTCAATCGAGGTAAAAACGTAAATGGTGCAACGGTTTAGGTGTCTTTATGCTAGCGATACCGTTAATTCTATTAGGCTTCTGATTGGGCAATCCGAGAGTCATTCCAGTTGACCATACGATCGTAAATCGAATGAGACGGTCAGTCTCTGACCGAGTAAGAGCGAAAGTCCTCTATGCTTCGATGCATTTTGAATGGAAACCACTGTGTCGGGAAGAGCACCTGATATGCACGCGGTGGCTTTTCAGTCGGGTTAGAAGTAAAGAGGCGACAAGTGAATCAGCACAGCTAGACTTGAAGCAAACGAGCAAAAAATGTGCCGAGAACTTATGTGATCAGCAAATCCAACAGGCGTAATAACGCATGTAGCTGAATGTGCATTTCACTACGGAAACTTGGAGGAGGAGTAGCAGGAATTTAAATCGCTAATGGGAATATAGATTTATACAAAAATAATGTTGAAATGTAAACACAAAACGCGTGAAACAATTCTGTTTTATTTCAGAGCAAATACCGTGTATTCCGGCCAATTGCACCAGGACAAGCTCAATCAAAAACAACTGACTCAAGTTTGCGTTGAGGCAAAACAGTCCATTTTGTACAACTTTTATAACTATTGTGATATGATTTGATTGCCAAAAATCACATGTAATGCTCTCTATTTACTATTCAGAAGAGACATGGGCAAAAATATAGATGAAAGAAAATGCTACGCAGTAGCATTACATGTTGAGGAAGTTGCGCTTCTAAGCCACTGTTGGATAAGGTTGGCACATTGTTCATACAAATGTGGATGGGGTAAAATCCAAAACCATGAAAAAAATGCACATTTGCAAGCATTTCCATCGCACAAAGCTCACGACCGACTTCGTGCTGTTTGCATTCATCAGGTAGAGGCAGTAAGATCAGGATCTACATGCTCTTGAAACAAAGGAAGAATGGAAAACTAGTTTTCCTTGTATGCCACTGTCGGATAAGGTTGGAACTGACAACCTGTTCAATCACAGGTCCCATCACAGGTTTAAACCAATTATCATGAGCAAAAATGGTCATTTGCATGCATTTCCTTGACACAATAGTTTTCATACAATCAACCATTTTCAACATAGACCATTTCAAGCAACATAATCTTATAAGGCAGCAGGTGGGATCAGTACAGGAATTTCGAAAAAATTTCATGGCTTTCATGACCTTCAAATAATTTTTTTAGGAGCGATCAAGAAATATTTCAGAGATAAACGAGCATTGCTGAAAGAATAAAAAAATATTTTGGACCACAAAAACGAACAATCCAAGATGTCTACAACAATACCGCCACTGAACACGATTTTGGGCCATATCGCCAACGGTAACAAGCCCCTGCGAAATCTAAAAACTTAGGAGACGGGCCGCACAAACCGCAGCTAGTTTAACAGTCAAAGCCTTAATCTACTAGAGCCAAGTCAGAGTCTGATAATCCTTAGAACGCCATTATATGCGAACTTTACTAGCTAAATCAATTCTATGTTATAATCTCGATTGTAAAACACTTACCAAGGACTGAAGCGTTTTTAATCCAAACCAAACTTCGCGCGATGTCAATCTTGAATTTGTCGACAGCTTTGTTTACCTTGGCAGTTGTATCTCAGCTGGCGGTTGTGTCGAGGACGAGATCTCTTAACGTGTGCGCAAAGCGGGCTTAGCGTTTGCTAACTTTCGCCACTTGTGGCGACGACGCGGTTTCACTCCATACTAAAGGCCGAGTGTACAAACCAGGAGTGCGCGCTACAGCACGTTACGGCTGAGAAACCGGGTCTATCCGAGCGGAAGATGTCTGTCGGCTTTCTGTTTTTGACACCCGTTGCCTGGATAGGATTTCTCGCATTCGTTGGCAGCATCGCGTTACAAATATAGATGTCTGCAAGCGAGCGTTAGGACCGAGAGGCCACGGGCTGAGAGAAATTCTAATGCTTGCTCGTTTACGATGATTGGGACATGTTTTAAGAATGCCTCATCACCGTTTACCATACTGTGCCTTATTCGCTGAGCCTGGCAGAAACGACCGGGTGGCCACGCAGATGGATTAAGCCCATGGGCTTAATCCTTGACGAAAATCAGCATTTGAATGCGTTTAGACATTGACGAATCCTGTAACCATTATTGAAAAAATGCAGCTTACACCATGGTCTCGCGATCCTTAAAAGCGTGCGGCAGAAATATTGTGTCGTGATGTAAACAGATTTGCGATCAACATACTCAATTGCACAGAAATGCTCATTTGCATGCATTTCCATCACACAGCTCATGACCGGTTTCGTGCTGTTTGCACACATTAGGTAAGGACAGTATGATCATGATTCGCATGCGTTTGAAACAGCAGAGGAATGGTAAACAAGTAACGCTTGTATGTCACTGTTGGATAAGGTTGGTAAGACCAACCTGTGCAATTACGCACCCAATCGAATGTAGACAGGGTTTGAACCCATGACCATGAACAAAATGTGTATTTGCATGCACTTCCATCGCACACACCCGACGCCCTGTTTCACGCAGTTTGCACTCATTAGGCGTGAACAGATCAGGATCGTCGTACCAACCTTATCCATCAGTGGCATACGAGCGCAACTTGTTGTGTATAGTCAATTGCATTTCGTAATGGTCAATCATCGTGACACGCACATCAGCTTCGCGAGCCTGAAGAAAAGCACTAGAAAATAACTGAAAGCATCAATGGTCACTTTGCACAAAACAATATACACTCAACCTAATTCGCTCCGGGAAAACAATCGCACGTCAAGTAATGGAAAGCGAACAATTCGTCATCAAGGAGAGTAATACATCGGTCAAAAACAGCGAAAGATCTGGTGCCTCACAAACATGACCATAGAAAATCTTGAATAAATTTGTAATGTGTAAGAAGCTAAAGAATGTATGGTATGGTATGAAAGCACAAGCCTGATCCAGGCAAAGTGCCGCACAGTCAGATACTACACGTGGGCTAAGATACTGTCAGGTGAAACAGAATAAAAACAGACGCTGAGATGAAGTGCCTACACCGCAAATAGAAAACGTTATCAATCAAGGTTGGTGAACGAGTAGGCCGGTTTTCACTCTTGTGTATTGAAGCAAGCATCCCTCACCACTCCACTTTCCAACATACAACTTGCTCTTAGCCCTCACTCTACTCGTTCCCGAAAAATGTTTGAATGCATGTTCCATTCGAGGAGTAGGCACTTCTACGCAGTTTGTTTGTGCTTACTCTTCTACAGAACCCGTAGCTATTTAAGTCCCACACTTCCCCATCTTTTCGGATTTTGCTTATTCATGGTTGTGTGGCAGTTAAGCACTCACTACATGCTACCGGTGTAATGCTGTCTCTGATAGCGATAGCCCTCACTCTAGAGGCACAATGTAAAGCATCACTTACAAGCTGGGGGGCAACAGATACTGCTCTCCGCTGTAGAACGTACAATATGCCGACCAAGCAATACTTACTACGCTACAAGAGATGGTGTTACTCCCGAATCGATCTTTGAAACGTCGCGGAGAATAAGATCAGAACAACTCATTGTGGACCGAAAGTAGTCAACTACGACAAACAATCAATATATAAACATAGCTTATACATCTTCTTTCTCGCAATATGGGGTAATGGCTACCTGCACCAAAATCGATGACAAATCGTAAAAAAGTTACCCGATCGTAACGTTAAACTGCGGTTGAAAGATCTGTACATAAAATAAACATAATACTAATATCCCACAAGTAAGGTAAAATGAAGACATAAGCAGATGAGAATAATATATTTACATAGCCCACACGAGAGAAATTAGGTTTTCGGCACATCTATCTGGTCCTCCGCCTTCGTGGGCAGATTGACTTTCGACAAATTGGACAAGCAAAAACTACCCGCGGAAACACCACATTCTTCTTCCAATATGTACAGGTCGGCAGTCAGCTTGTCTCGTAAACGAACACTGAATCGGTCCAGATCAGAACGACGTTTCTGCAAATCCTCGCAATTCGCCACATTCATTTGAGTTAACCATCGGAAATCACCGAGTATGAGTAGCTGCTTAATTTCCGACACAAGACGAGTAAGGTTTTCGCACGCATGAACCTAAAATGTCAGAGCATGGATTGCCTCGAACTTTTATTTTTGAAACCCGAAATGAACAAGAAATAATTTTTAATAAATGTGAGGTGTGCGGATGTTACGGGTCTCAACGACTTTGCACCGATTGGGAAATCAACATATTTTGATTGCAGAGACGATAAATTTAGTATTCAATGATAACGGGTAAAAGGGTGCTCAGCGGAGCATAACTGTCTACGTTTATTGTTCGTATCCCATTTCGCTGACTGGTTCTCAAAGTTGGAATATACGACAAATTTGGTGACAATATTTAGATAGTTTAAAGCAAAACTGTAAAAAGACTATGGAGTCTCGTTTATTGCCATCGTAAAGTGGTATAAAAGGAGTTCACGGAGTAAAAAGAATACGAATCTCGAGGTTGCTTTTGCATTACCTTGACATCGAAAAAAACGGTGCTTCGTAGTGGGACAAAAGAGAGATAACTGTCTCTAGCTAGAAAATGCAAATAGTTAGCAATAGACTGGAAAAAATTGACACATAATAAAATACACTGGATCCAACGACTTCGGTTTGCAGCCATATCTCGTAAAGTTTCCAGTCAACGATTAGGTGGATCTTTTGGATCCCACCTAGGCAAACGAATACGCCCCACTGAGCCTACCGTCAACACGCCACCCGGTCGTTTCTGCCAGGCTAAGCGAATAAAGCGCTGTTATGTAAACGGTGATGAGGCATTCTTAAAACGTCCAAACCATCGCAAACGAGCAAGCATCAGCGTTCCTCTCAGTCTGTGGACGCTTTGTCACAACACCCATTTGCAGACACCTATATTTCTAACGCGATGCTGTCACCGAATGCGAACGATCCTATGCAGAAAACTGGTGTCAAAAAGAGAAAGCCGACGGACATCTTCCGCTTGGATTGACCTGGTTTCGCAGCCATAAAGTAGTGTAGCACGCGCCACTGCATTGTACACTCGGCCTAGGGTATGGAGTGAAACACAAGAGCAATAGACGGTCAATGACATAAGTGTATGTGTGCATCAAATAGTGCGCGGATGTGCAATCGTGCAGCACCTCTGTGCGATGCAGCTAACACCGTACTAAATTGATGTGCAATCGGTAGTGAGCTGCATTCGAATACATGCTGGAGTCTCACTGCCATTGCTATTTTCCTTTCTCATAACTATCTAGGCCTGGGCAACCTAACAGTACCTTAGCCCACATGCAGTATTTCACTGTGCGGCACTTTGTCTGGATCAAACTTGTGATTTCATACGTACTGTCTGATGGATTGCACACGAGCCAAAATGATGTCAGGTTGGCTAAGCAAAAAACATCTAGGAATTATTAACAGTGAAGAATTGACTTAGTTCTTAGCCTCAGTCGTGGGAAAGTTTATGACAGTGTAAACGGTGTGGGAAACGTACGTTATAATTGGACATTTTAGTGAAAAGCGGGTATTCGATGGACAAGAGGTCATTAATACTCACAATATTAGTTGCGCGAACGTTAAGTTCGAAAGTATCCTGTTCACTTTGTGAATATGAACGCAGAACAGTAGCTCCGTTATCCGTCGACGAGTCTATCTGAATTCGTGAATGAAAAAACATGACTGAAATTGAATTGCAATCGCGACTTGTGCAAAGTTGCTGACAGAAGATACGACAAATATAGCATGAAAGCATAAGTCTACATTCAAATAAATGCCGCAGTCAGAGAATGCGCATTGGCTGGGATACTGTCAGGTGGTCCAGGCTTAGCTACAAGAGAAACTCAGAAAATGGCAGCGAAACTCCCGAGTGTCTCCGCATGCAGCTCAGAAACAATGGCAAATCAACCTAGCAACGAAGTACAAGCCTGATCCAAGCAAGGCTCAACAAAGTCATATATTGCACGTCGGCCAATATACTGCCAGGTTGCCCAGGCCTAGACAGTTATGAGAAATGAAAATACAATAGAAATAGGACTGGCAATGAGACTCAAGCGTGTTTTCGCATGCAGCTCACTGCCAGTGGCAATTCAATTTAGCACGGTTAGCTGTACAGCACAACGGAACATGTGCAACACTAAAATAGTCCACAATTGCACATCTGTGAAAAATACAGACTGGGGAAGTCATATAAATTCGAGTTGATAGGTGGAGGAAAGGTGAACATGAGCACTCCAATAAGGTACGAGTGATTTGAGATGCTACTAGGTGTAATCTTCCTTACGGAATTATTGAGAATAATACTTCAGGCAATAATGCTCCCCCTAGTTACAGCTGGTTAGGTTCAGCAATTTAGTTGTCCACGTGGTAGGTGTACAAATTACAAGCATTCCTAAGACGCCTGCAGAATCACGAACTTCTATAAGTGAAGGTATATTTTAATATTTTAATTACTAAAAGTTCCGTCATGCATTGAATAACTCGAAGGAGAATAAAAGCTTTATTGAAAAGTATTCGAAATTCCAGCACTGAACAAAGGTTTAATAAATTGAGAAACATTGGGAAAATAGCTACGGAAATAATGCGCGTGTGTTATAATCGAGACAAGTTTCACCGTAAATGTTCAATCACGACTCTCGTTCTGGTAAGAACTAAAGAATATAGTAACAAATATCAATTTTATATAATTATTTGAAAACAGGTTTATTAAAAACTAAACACCTCTGATCGTGGTGGAGTGCTAGTGCGAGGGATGCGAGTAACACTCTTTGATTCTTTATTTGAACATTTGTTTGTTGCACGAACCTTGCTTACTAGTGGGTTCAAAGTCAAACATTGTTTAACAATTTACCATTTTCAAGCCTAACTGAACCCAATCTTACGCTATCCACTTGATGGGGGCAAACAGGCTAAAATTGGCTGTGAAGTGTAAATTGGGGAAAGCGTGATTCCTCGACAACATACCATTTTAAAGTATGTTTGCAGTATGGATGATGCAACGAATGTGCATGAGCTCAAAAAGATCCAGATGTTACCAAAGCCGGTTATGATAATTAGTAGTAATGAAAGCAAGCGGTTCACCATTCGTGATAGTAGAAAATCCTGCGTCATCATTCGCAATGCGCCGGGAAAACAGCGGATTTGGCAGTGTTTAGAAGTAACCAGAAACGCGATTTCCTGAATTCTTCTTTTGCCTTTTTTCTCACGACGAAATAAAGCCTAATATGGTACATACAACATTTTGTTAATTTCGTTGATTTAACGCCTCCGAGCGAATCCGAAATCAAGCTCGGTATTGCGTGAACGAAGAGATTCAAGGCAGTTGGACCCGATGAACTGCCCTCGGTTCTGTTCAAGGAGGGTTGCGATATTCTATTAAGCGCTCTAGTTGACCTTTTTCGTCAGGTATGGGACACGGAAACTATTCCGCGGTGTTAGGGAGAATCTATAATCATACCTATTCTCATGCTCCAATCACAAGGGAATAAACCTTACGCCCATCATTTCCCGGCTTCTTGCTTCAGTATCTCTTCGGCGCCTTACATTACACAGAGAATCATATATTCGTGGAGAGCAAGCAGGATTTCGTCCCGGTAGAGGATGTCAATCACATATTCACTCTTCAGCAAGCCCTAGAACATCGCCATGCTTACAAGCACTGTAGCGATATTTCTTGACTTTAAGGGTGCCTTTGTTCGATTTTGTAATTGACACAAAAATAAATGCATGTCATGCAGGCATACGGACAGCGGGCATTTAGATAGGTCGCGATAAGAAACTTTTAGATTTAGATTATTCCGACTACGCAGCTGTACTCTTCGATTCCTATGGGGATGCTCGGTCCACCTTAAAAACGATCATATGGTATCATACCATCATTCGGTATGCGGTTTGCACCTTTCAAGTGCAAAGTTCTGTTACAGGATATCGATCCGATTGAACCAGCGCTAAGCTTCAATAATAAGGAAATTGCAGCGATATAGTGTTTTACCTATTTGGCTAGTTGCATAATTAGTATTTCCAGAGCTACGGTAGATGTTCGTAACACATCAAACAAGTTTGTCTCAAAAGCTCAAAGGTAGGGTCTATAAGGCTACAGTACGCGCGGTTTTACTGCACGGATGTGAAACCTAGACAGCGAGAAAAGAAATAAGAGGTCTACAGACATCTAAAATTGCTGTCTGCGCATTATCGCTGGAGTTACATGGTAACATGGAATACGTGACGCAGCTATCCGTAATAGAATCTTGAGTAGCGAAGTACACATCGAAAAACAAGTTAACGTGCATAGACTTCGCTGGCTAGGTCATGTATTTCTAATGGGAAATCATCGTTTGCTTAACGCGGTTTGGCTCACCACTTCTAACTCGAAATGGCATAATACTAAGGGTGGCCAGACTCTGAGTTGGCCTAAGCAGATGAAAGCTTCGACTGTTAAACTAGCTGCAGTTGTTGCGATCCGTCTTCCAAGTTGGGGTCCAAAGGATGAGAGTTCACAGTGGCTTCTTACCCTTAGCGATATGGCCCAAAATCGTGTTCAGTGGCGGCCTTGTTGTAAACATATTCTTGGAGTGTTTGAGTAATCTTTTCTGTTATTCAGTAGCGAGGAAAGGTTGTTATGATGCGTGAAATTGAAAGCGGCAAGGAGGCTATCGTGCTGATGTGGCTCAAATCGTTCACAACAGTTGCTGGAATGCACGTTTGATTCGAGATGCAGGTACTTCATTACATTTTGTCTATGTCAAATTCTGTATAGGTACAGTAGCTTTTTAGGTCCCACCCTTCCCAATATCTTTTAGAATTTTTTACTATGTCATGGTCGTATGGCCGTTAAACGCTTGGTATTTGTTACCGGTGTAATGTTGTCTATGCTGATGATGTAGACCAGTGTCAAGTGACCGCCTCGACTTTAAAGAATGTTTTAGACTCTGATGAACAAGTAAACTTAATGCTAAAGAGGGGCTGTAGGGTAAAGAAACTGGACTCCTGCGTAATCTCTAGTCGGAACTTGCGCAACGTGGATTTTTTTATTGTAAAATGAGACTGAAACTTCGTTGGGAGCATTAGGTGATAGGCCTCCGGTGGGCTCAGGATCTTTAAAGCTGGTCTACTCCAAAGCGGAAGACTGGAGAAACAAACTAGATGGACACATTGATCATTCTCAGCGTATCGAATGCTAGACAGAGAATAACTCTGTGATCCGTCATTCAAATATTATTTTTGTCGAAACGATGTCATCACATTCCAATAATGCCTTAAAATCAAGAGATAAAATGAAAAAGTGTGAGGCAAATGTGTTAACAATAAAAAAAAACATTGTTAAATCTGTTGCAAACGTCGATCTAATTTTTCCAGATTTAAGAGTGGGAAGCATGATAACTATATTCAAGCTTATAATGATAGAGATCAAGATTATTACCTTGGCACGCAAAAGAATCATTTCATAGTTTTCTACAATAGAATTAACGTTGGTTTTAAGACGGGATTTCAAATTTTGTATCTGTGTATCCCGTTTCCGAACTGTAGCCAGCTGCATACCGGAAGCCGCGTTTCGTTGTGCTGATTGCATCGTCAGGTTCTCGAGTAAAATTTTCACCAATACATGAGCTGAAAAACAGGAACCGGAAACACCATTTAATGTATAATACTACAAAGCATTGAGCTGTGGTGATGAATCCTTTCAGTATAATTCGAAGTGAAGTATTTCTGCGTTGTGCAGCTAACACCTTGTGAAATTGATTTGGTACCGGCAGTGATTGACATGCCTAACCATGCCGGATTCGTTCTGCCATTTCTATTTCCATTTATCTCATCTGCCAAGTCCCGTGCAACATGACAGTACTCTAATTAACATACAGTCTATGACTACAAGGCACTTTGCCTATACATGTATGATGATGAAAGCACAAGCCTGATCCAGTCAGAGACTGCACGTGGGCTAAGATACCGTCAGGTCGACGAAGCCTAGACAGAGGGGGAAATAGAAATGGTAGTGAGAATCCAGCGTGGTTCAGCATGCAGCTCACTACCGTTGACCAATCAATTTAGCACGATGTTAGCCGCACGGCACATAAATGCTGCACGATGTCGACCATGGATGTACATCACAATCGCATGAATTTTCATGTTCCATAGCTTTTCGAATGAATAAACACTCCGATTCTGGAGGAACAATCTATCCCGCAGCGCTTGCAACGATAGACAGAACTCGGTCGTTAGGCGTCAGTTGCACGCCGCCGGCGTGATCTGCGGTCAGCAGTCAAGAGCTCAATCTGCTCCAACACCGCTTGCAGACGATACTTTACATAATTCCTCCAATGTGAGCGGTCAAAAGCAAGTTCTTCCAAACGTGCGGAGTCAATGACAAGAGAATTTAAATCTATTTTGCAAACGTCTTTGTACCGCAAGTGCGGTCTGCCCAATGGTCGACATCCTGATTGCATCTCACCATATCTTTCGGAATACGACCATTTTCCATTCTGTAGACGTGACCAGGCCAATGCAGGCGGTGCTGTCGTAGTAAGGTGAACATGCTCTGTAGAGCAGCTTTTGAAAGCACTTCAGCATTAGTCGTTTTGTCCATCCACGATATGTTCAAAATACGACGGAGGCTCAGTAGACGGAAAGCATTCTGC
Organism: Atriophallophorus winterbourni; assembly: GCA_013407085.1. NCBI lineage: Eukaryota > Metazoa > Platyhelminthes > Trematoda > Plagiorchiida > Microphallidae > Atriophallophorus > Atriophallophorus winterbourni. The sequence goes on from JACCGJ010001216.1 coordinate 17,853, forward strand.
TTCTGTTTGTGTCTTGCATGCGTGGTCCAGGTTTCACTGTCGTACAGTAAAACATTTAGTAAGCACTGTATAAGGGCTGTATACCATCATCTTTGTCTTTACAGTCAACTTACGGTTAACCCGAACACGAGTTCAATTGGGACAAAATGACAACTTTTCTGCAAATCCGCTTATCAATCTCCGTGTCGAGCGAGAGGTAATCCGCAATGGTTGAATTAATATACGTGAAATGATGTACTGCTTCAAGCTGACAGTCTCCAACAGTGATGGTTGGAGGTGATACAATCCCGTGACCAAGGACTTCGGTCTTGCTCATGTTGATTGTTAGCCCAAAGTCTGCTTGCCGACAAAAATTAGTCCATTAGCGACTGGAGGTTTTCTTGGGAGTGAGCGAACATGGCTACATTGTCGGCAAACAGCAAGTCACGGATTAGCATATCCCAGCCCATGGTTTGTGCTCTCAACCGGTTGATGTTGAAAAGCTTGCTATTACTTCGTGTGCGTAAGTAAATAACTTCTGTTATCGTGCTTCAGAAGCAGAGCAAAGAAAATGTCGAACAGCGTTGGAGCACGAAAACACCATAATTTGACGCCTCGGCGAATTTCAAAGGCTTCTGAACTTACTTAGTTACTTTTACTTTTGTGCGGCTGGCTCCACGGGTGGATTAGCCGGCTTCATTGATGTCTTGGATCGCACCAGCGCGGTACCTTTCGAGTAGGCCGGCTCTTCTTCTTACGCTGACTAACAACATTGTTGTTAGTTTTTCCACGATTTCCTTCCGCTGATTTTCGCACACCCGCCGGGTTATACAAGATTGGTTTGGGCGAGGCCGCAACTTGCGGTTGGTTCCTGCAGTGTTGCGAGTAACTGTGAAACTTGCTTACGATAAGCCTCCCTTGCAACTTCTTTGCATTCCATGCAGACCAATTCGAACCATGTATTGGCTGCATACACGGTGTAATGGCCATTTGGTATACCAGAACACTTCTGGTGCGCCCAGCGCCTGCAGGTACAACATTCGATACCTTTGGTTACATGCTTACCACAGCCAACCTTTAACCATGGGAAAGTAATGTGAGCCATGATGTACATATATGAAATAGATCTTTATATTTTAGTAATGCACTTAGTAATGACTTTGGAAAAGTCACTAGTGAGGGTTTTTAACTGCCTATGCCATGTGACGGTTTGGCCACCCCGAGATTTACGCCAATTAGGATGTGGCGTCGCAAAAAGAATCCGTTTCGGAAGTCGGTTGTCCGGCATCCGTAAAACGTGACCCAACCAGCTTAAACTATGCAGGTTGATCTTCTCCTCTATATCAACATTACTACCGAACAACTTATTTCGGAGAGCATCGGTACGTATGCGATTGTAATAGCTAACTCTTAGAAAGCTGCAGAGACATCGGTTGTCAAATACTTGGGGACGCCGAATGTGTTCTATGCGTAAGGTCCAGGTTTCGCACCCATACAGTAACACAGCCCGAACTGTCGCTTTATAGACTCTACCCTTGAGTAACAGAGACAGTCCTTTCTGATGTCAGAAGTGACATAGGTTGCGGAATGCTACAGTCGCTTTAGACATGCGTGCCGAGTCCTAGTCGTCTAACGATGCAGAATTATTGATACAGCTACCGAGATACGTAAAACGATCTACAATTTCAAGCGCCTGATTGTCAAGTAATAAATTGCTATTTGATAAGTTGATGTCCTGCAACAGAACACTGCACTTAGAGGGTGAAAAACGCATTCCAGATGACGGCACAATACTAGCTAGCTTGTTCAGTATCGCCTGTGCATCTGTGTACGAGTCGAAGAGCAGAACTATATCATCAGCATAGTCTAAGTCGAGAAGCTTGCCGCCTGGCATTATGTGAACTCCGAAATCTGGGGCACCATCGTTGCACAACTCCATAATTGCATCAATTACAAAATTGAACAAAAACGGGGAAATCGGATATCCTTGTTGGACGCCACTTATGGTGTGGAACTTGGGTGAGAGTTCGTTGTAAACCTTAACGCATCCGGATGAATGAGCATAAAGTGCACGTAGTATGTTGACGTACTTTTGTGGAACGCCTTTGCACAGCAAGGTTAAACAGGACATTTCGATCGACTGAATCAAATGCTCCTTTGAAGTCTAAAAAGATGGCTATTGTCGGCTGTCGAAAGGTGTGCCGCAGTTCTAAGATCCGTTTAAGAGTAAAAATGTGTTCAATAAGCCTCTGCCCGGCCGGAAGCCAGCTTGCTTCTCTCGGATATGTGATTCCCAATGCGATGTTAATCTTCGAAGACATATAGACGCTAATAATTTCGTAATGATGGGGATGAGACTTATCCCACGGGGATTAGAGCATGAGCTTCGCACACCTTTTTTAAATATAGGTATGATAACCGATTCGCCCCAACTCTGAGGGACGGATTCTGACAACTACACTTCATGGAGCAGATCGTCTAGTGTGCTGATTAGGACTTGGCCACCTTCTTTGAACAAAACAGGCGGTATGTCATCCGGGCTAGCAGCTTTGAAACGTTTCATGGATTCGATACATGCTTTAATTTCTGAATCATTAGGGGGATCTACGCTAACAGGCCAAGGATCACACTGCTTCAAATGGGGGAATGATACTGCTGCAGGCGACCAGCTGAATTGTTTTTCAAAATGTTCGGCCCAGCGTGAGTAATAGTCATGCATGTATGCGGGCTGGGATACTGCCAGGCCGACCATGCCTAGACAGGAGAACAATTAGGGTTCTCGACCAAAGCCTTTGGCTAAAAAGCCTGACCCACAAGGCAGCGGGTTATGTTGAGACGGTGTTCGTCTGACCTCTATCAATTGACCTCCTTCTAACGCAACTACGTTTATAGCTGGTGCACGGAGAGCACCACCCAGCATAGCTCAATGGGTCATAGATGTACACAAACGATCGCACCACGTTAAGGTCCAGTCTCAGCACGATGGCGCAAAATCACTTCATTTGGACGAATGAGAACTGCATCCTGGATAAACACTTAATTATCTAGTAGACTGACCACTACAATAATGTCCCCAAGAATGTTGGAGAAAAGGCACAGGAGATGGAAGTTTTATCGCGGTAGCCAAAAGGTGCAGGAAGGTACAGGGAAGCAATCACGGAAAACGAATCAACGGGAAGTGTATATGAAGGTCAATTGTTAGGTACAGTACAACAATGTTGATACATTTATAACACTTCGATTTTCTTTCCGCTTGTAAGAACACTGCTCCACGCTATTTTCGTGTAGACCAGTTGCTGCAGCTGACAACTGAATGGAATTTCGGGTTCATCACGCAGTTTCATTTCCGTCTCCACCACGTGCGTGAAAGCGGTCAGCTGCATTGGCATCATTCTAATTCTGTTAGTGCAAGCCATTAACAAGTTAACAAGCCATCAAATTCGTTCCATGTGCTCCGGAGAGACACTCATATGGGGCCACATATGAAGCGTGCCTTACAGTTTTGAGGAACTTGGTTACTAAATGGCAGAGGATTGATTGAAGTACGGGCAACCAAGCTAGAGTTCTATTTTATGACTTAACCCTTAACGGGAAAACTTCAAAATGTTTCCCATAAAATACTAAAGGATAGGGAGGATCTTAGTTTGCACTACCAAATTCTGTCGAGTCTAAATTATCCCTGTTCAGTTCTTTTAGCTTTGAACTCAGAAACCTCGCGTCTACAAGCCGACTCGTGCATATACGTTTAACAGACACGCATCAACTGAATAATAATCTTTTTTCTGTTCGTGCTTGTGTGGCTCGGAACAAACTTTCTGAATATATTGTATATTCTCCTTCTCTTATTCCTTTCAAATCCGCTCGCATCTTCATTATCTGCATTTCTGTGTGCCGTTATCACGGCAAGCACTGGTTATCAAATTTTCAAGGTCAAACATGAAGGGACTTTTTCGTTCGTTAAAATAATGAAAGTAAATGAAAATTAGTCATTTTTACAGAAATTCAATATATGAGCTGTCATTGAATTGAAGTAAAAATGGAGTGAGACGACAATGGCACGAAGAATATTGAAGTTCGATAGACCTGATCATCGAAAATGTGGGAGATCTCGAATAGGCGCAAACTTCAAAAATTTTCTGTTGTGACTCTTTGTTGTTATTGATATCTACTTCGGTTTTCCATCAGCTCAGATATATCTGCCGCAACTCAATCAGGTCATACACCGGAGGATGTGGTGGGGAGCTCTATTCCGGGTTGATGTCCCATCCGTCCAAATGTCAAAAATACTCTACAATGTTGCAGGATAAACGCAAACGTGGTCCGCTATAAAGCCATGGAAACTTAACTTCACTTAACTGTACCTTTATAATCATTTTTATATATTATCCTGTGGTATTTAAGCGCTTCCTTGTTCCCTACGCCTTAACATACGATTGAAATATTGAATCTATAGAAACGTTTCCTATGATTTTGGAAACATTGTATCTTGTTCCGAAGTACTAGTGGATTGCCGTGTCTCGGGTTGATGCGCCACCTGTTCAAACACCACAATCATCCAAAGATATTGCAGGCTGAATGCAAATGTGGTCTACTATAAGGCCATAGAACACCGAACTTTATTAAACTTTGATTGTTCAATAGTTTATAAATGGCAAAATATGCATATAGCTTTAAATAATCACAGGATTGTTCATACAGTGAAGCGAAAAGTGATTAAAAATATCCGTATGAAGTTCAGGGGCATTAAAGCGGGCTATAAAGGTGTTTGAATCAACTTTGTGATCCTTTGTACATATCACCCAGCGGCTTTTAAAAATGTTTTGCTTCTTACACCGTGGTAAACTGTTTAAATCATAAGCCTGATTAAGGCAAAATGCCGCACAGCAAGACTGCACGTTGGCTAAGATAAAGTCAAGCTACCTCGGCCTAGACTGATCGTTTTGGCAGTGGTGGGTGCTTCTCTGCAGCTTTTCACCGAAAAAAATTCTGGACGCTCGATTTGCTTTTTAGCCACATACTGTCCTGTGCAAACTGAACTGAACTGAACTGATAAACTATTGAAATATCGAAGCTTTAGTTATCGCTTTCAATAGAACACCTGTTGCAATTTTAGCTCGTGGTTTTAGGACAAAATGGAACACTAGAGTAATGAGATGCCAAACTTGCGTTACTTAGGCATCGAAGTTTCGCAGACATCAAATGAGCATATCAATGTGCAGCTTTTTCGCCTCCGATCAGTTTCAGCTTGAAAGTCCCAAGAGGTTTTCATACCATTATACAAATCAGTCGTCATGAGCATCTCCAGTATTGCGTTCAAACATGGTCACCGTGCCTGGAAAAAGATATTGCGAAGCATGAATATGTCAGCCGCCCAATTACACGTATGGCCAAGGGGCAACCATATATGTCGTAAGAGAAGCTATTGCTGTCTGGATCTTTTCCTACTGTGAAGAAAGCCTCTACGTGGGGATCTGATTGAAAATCATGGCGGGTTTCAGTGATGTTCATCTAAATGACGTTGTTCAGATGGCGTTCGCTGAGCTTGTGCAGTTGTTGTTGGACGTTTCGTAATCAAGCCAGATGATGTCATTACAAAACTTCATTCGACGTGACTTGCAATTGGTATTTATTGGTTTTTATAAGGTTGCTTTTGTCCGTTTGCCATCGATCCTTGTCTTTGGTCAAATTCATGTTTCGACAATTTCTCCATTTAGTTTTCATTGGTCCATAAGTTGCACTCGTTAGGAGGTGCTAATTAATGTATGTCCTCGTTGAGTGACACGCTTCGATGAATTCTCCAACCCGTCCGATGATTTATAGCTAAAATCATCGCTTTGTCCCAATCTAATTGGTGCCCGAAATGATCAACATTTAATGAAATAATGACCTTGGGTTGCTGTTCATGTAGCATTGTGTTGGATTTGCGACCAGTTTGTCCAATGTAGTTCTTCTCGCAATCGCTACATGCAATCTCATCGACAATATTCGATTGTGCATTTTTTGTCACTTTGTGTTAAAGTGATTGCGTTATGTTGACGTGGCTTTGTGAGCGACTTCTATTCCAAAGAGTGCCTTTGACCTTGTTTTTATCGATGTTAAATTGTTGGGTAGGGTTGATCTTGTTGTATAGTACGTTATTTCTTGTGTAACCATTCTGCTGGAACACATTGAACAGGAATTTTTCCTCTTGTCTTCTTAGTTCCTGTGTGATGCAATATGTTGCTGCCATTTAGAATAGAATTCTAACGCAGCTACGCTTATAGCTGGTTGAGCGCTTGCAGTGGAATTATAAGATTTGATCCCTGTGTGTATTTTTCTTGTAGACACTTGCCTCTAAATTTCCTTCGCTTGTTCCTTTCACTTAAAATTCCAGGAATGTCAGGCAGCAGTCATCTTTAGTTTCTCTAATAAATTAAATTCCCGAGAATACACCGTTTAGTAGTCGATGCGATTCGTCCAGTTCAGTTCTCTTCATAATCACAAATGTGTCGTTCATATAGAGGATCCAAATCATATGCATGCTCTATGTAAGATGCAACTTTATGAAATTCTTCCTTTTCCTTCGTCTTTACCTTATATTTTGAAACAATTTCCAGAATCTAAATTTTGTTGATCATATTTTCCGGTATTTTATATTTATGCTGTATTTGATGAAATACATTTCTTTTGTTATTAAAAACTTGCTATTGTTAATCTTTTCTTTACACGCCTTTAGTCAATTATTTGTTTGAATTGTTCGTTCCGGCCATTGTCGGTCATTGTTGTTAAATTTGGTTGCCATTTTTGACACTCGTAATTGGCTTGCATTTTGACACCACTTTTGGGTGTCTTGTCTTTGATAGACATTTTAAACGGCAATTTCGGTCGTCATTGAACTTGTTTGCATTTGATATAATTGATCCTGGAATATTTTGTCTCCTGTTTGCTGTACGTTCCTCTACAGTTGAGGTTTGTATAATTATTGCTGTTGGAATTGTTGCTAATAACAGTACTGTATAACATCCAATTGTGGTTTTGAACTTGTAGAACTGAGAAACGGGTGAAATACGCGTTACTCACGTGCGAAACGTTACTCTCCAAAGCCATCCGTTGAAACTGAGAAAGCGACATGTCACAACTAATGTTTGCAGGCACTTCTTTAATGAAACAGTAGTAAATTGCTGGAATCGTTTTTCAATACTCTGCCATATTTGGCCTTTTATATTTCCTGATATTTATCCATAATTGGATGGTTGGTATGATCATGATGTTGTTTCTGGAACGCACTAATGCCTGTCTTCGCTTTTTGGTGAGGAGAGATTTTCGGATGAGTTCCAGAAAATTCTCATAAAAGAAAATATCAGTGAAGATATTGTTAATAGTCAATAGTCAAAAGTTAATTGAATATTGTGGTAAAAAGCGACAAGGTTTAAGAGTTAGACACAGGATATTGTACGCGAACACGCGATTATTTTAGGGGAAATGGAGAAAGCGTAGATGATTCCAGTTACGAGCAAAACGTTTCCTGAAAAATGACTGAAAGTCAAATACCATAAAGTAAACAAAGGTATTGTGTTTCAAATTTTATGAAATAAACAAGTTGCGCTTGCCTGACACTGTTAGGTAAGGTTGGTGCGACAAACCTATCTAATCACATGAGCCATCACTCATGCATGATTGTAAATTTTGGTCATACCAACCTCACCCAACAGTGGCATGAAAGCGCAACGTGTTTACCATTCTTCCACTGTTTCAAGCGCAGGTGCATCCTGATCCTACTGTGCCTACCTGATGAGTGCAAACAGCAGGAAACCAGTCGTGGGGTGTGTGTTATGCAGATGCTTGCAAATAAGCTTTTTCATGAAATAAATTCGTAACAACTGTGATTTACTAGATATAAAAACATTGACCTTTATGCTCCATTCGTTCACACGTACCGTGTCACTGCACTTTTGTAAGGTTGAGCACGTCTGCGCTACGGCTATAAATCCATCATTCACCTTTGCGTTTGCTCTAACTTAGTGCGGCTTTATTGTAGTAGTCAGTATACAACAAATATATGAGCCCGACACTATACACGAATCCTTCGTGTAATACAAATTGGTGAGCTCTATATACACGCATCCTGTGAGTATTTTTTATGTATGTCAATTTTCCTGATTTAAAAAGGCGTCGTTTTTGTAAATATATTCTCTATCTCGAATAATCGTGCATTTTTCTTATATTCAGTTTCAGCCGTGATAAATTTTATTTGGCACTATCCTGTTTACCATGGGCGATATTAAACGCCTTATAGTGTCCTCGACGGTCATCACAATACCCCATTTTATTTCACAGGACCAGGAGTATTGGTTTTATTTTTATAAACTGAATTCAGTGCTAAATATATCACGCATGACTCAGTCATGTTAGCACAATTAACGCAGACACTGACAGTTTACGTGTTGATACAAGTTCGAGACGCAGTCATTGCTGCCCACGAAGGTGACGGCAGAATTTAGTGTGCTGCCGATAAACCCCTGAGCAACGTCTAGACTGAATGGCCAACACTTGCGTGCAGCAAACGGTTCGTTTATAACAACCTACGGCCAACGCTTCATGACCACGGATTTGAGTTTGCGACTTGAATTTCGCAAGATTTTTACAATCGCTGCTGTTCCATTTTCAATCCATGTGGTTGATTGTTTAAAATCATGTTAACTCATTGTTGATAAATGGGACTACTAGTTTTAAAGTTCTTGGCGCCCGGAGCGAAGAAGCAAGGATTTCCCCGGTATTAAGTTTTTGCCGACCTAGAATCATTCTATGCAAAGTTGTTCGATCATCATCTACATCACTACTGACGGTCATTATACTAGTTGGACATCACATTAACTCCAGTGGTTCCGCGGTATACGGAAGACCGATGCAATTACCGCCAGAAAAATTGCAGATTATGCGTAAAGATATCCATCACCGTCTACAATTAGGCATTTTTGCCCGTGAGGCGATTACTGTAGTTTGAAAAAGGTGACGGTACCCGATAGGTACCCCATTCCACATTTTGAAGAGTTGACACCCAGTATTAACGGGTGTACTATTTTCTTTAAGGCGGGCCTAGTTCGGGCGTAAAACCAAATCCCAGTAGTGGAAGCAGACATCCCGAAGACGGCCGTTACCGCGCCGTTTGGAATCTACGAATTTGTACGTATGCCTTTCGGACTATGTGATGCGGTTAAATTATTCCAGCTATGTACAGATCAGGATCGCAGAGGCCTCGATTTTACTTGATGGCCTGCTAGTCACTAGCACTTCCAAGGAAGAACATACTCGTCACCTGATTGCGCTTTTGGAAAGTTTCTTGATTCGTGAGGTTACGATCAACGTGAAGAAGTGCAGAATTCCGTCGAGTTCCCAGATCAAAGACTCTCGGCTTCAGGTATCAAACTACAAGAAGAAGAAGAAGAAGAGAAATTTATTCGTTAAAACGAATTTTCAGTTAATCAAAATAGTTTAAACACAGAATTTCAATACGAATAAGGGATACGTCGAACTTTAATGGGAAAATTTGAGATTGCCAGTCACATTCAAAATCAAAACAGTTTCGGTTGCGTCTGCAGGCATGTATGAGTTTTCTTTCGCATTATTCTTACTGGCGCAGCAAATTCCCCATCCTTCAAAAAATAAAATATTGCGCAGCGTTTAAAGCGTGCGGGGCATCAAACGTCCTTTGTTTACATGTTCGCGACATGTTAAAACGTTTCAAAAACCAAAGGTCCCGTGTTGACTGAAAAAATAAAAACGCATGAAAACATTAATTTTGAGCACGGCCGATTCAAAGGCCCCGCTCCAAAATAATCAAGGGTGGCAAAAGAAATGATCGTTTGAACTATCGCCCGATAGCGTTATTACCAGTGCTATCCAATGTAATGGAGTCCATGATAGCTGATGCTTTGAGATTAATAATTTAATCTCCGAGGCACAGCATGGATTCAGGAAAAAACGATCCTGTCTGACAAACTTGCTATTGGCAAAAGAATCTTGATCGGAGCTACTGGATGCCGGCCACTCCGTGGACGTAATCTATATCGATTTCTCAAAAGCCTTCGATCGTGTGAATCACGAAATACTTTCGTCGAAACTACTCACCTACGGAGTACAGGGTAAACTCCATGCATGGATTACAGAATGGTTGATATCTCGTGAGATGTACGTGAGAGTCAAAAACGAACTATCCGAGTCGATTAAAGTTGCCCGTGGTGTCCCACAAGGATCAGTCCTCGGACCGCTTTTGTTTTTAATATATATAAACGACTTGCCTACTGTATTACAGTCGTCCGTGCTTATTTCCGCTGATGACGCAAAGCTTTGGCGCAAGATAGACTCCACAGACGACACACAGAACCTGCAACGGGATCTCGATATGATTCACACTTGGTCCATAGACAACGAAATGCCCCGAATGCTTCGAAATGCAGCCTATTGTCTCTCAACAGCAAGTCGAGCAATGAATATTATCTTGGTCGCACTGTTATCAAACCCGCCTCCTCCAAAAAAGATTTAGGTGTGATTATCCTATCAGACTTAGGAAACTCAATGCAATGTCGACTGGCTGCCTGCAAAGCTGAAAACAACTTGGGTCTCCTTAAAAGAGTCCTAGGTTCGTTTGACCCCAATATTGCCTGCAAATTAATTTCAACGTACATCCATCCTCATGTTGAATATGCTATACCGGCATGGGATCCTTGGTTGAAAAAAGATATTCTGCTGTTAGAAACTCCACAGCGCAGAGCGACAAAACTCGTCCTGGGACTATCAAATTATCCATACGAAACGCGACTTAAATTATTGAATTTGCATTCGGCTGAATACAGACGGAAACGAGGAGCACTTATATTCATTTGGACAGTGCTTAGTCAAACAAATCATCCTTGCGGTCATTTGTTTCATCTTTCCCATAACACACATCTGCGAGGTCACCAATTAAAACTTTACCAACAGCATATCAGGTTAAACTGCCGCAAATATGCATTTTCCGTTCGCAATGTGCAACTGTGCAACAGTTTACCTACTCATGTGGTACAATCTGGAACTGTTGAAGTTTTCAAAAAATCACTAGATATCCACATGGAAAAGTATGTTTTTTATGTTTGAAAATAATCTAACAATATTTTGATATTTTTTACCATCCGACCCGATGTACATTTTTGTGGGTCTTGTAAAGCATAGCTTTTTACCTGCATATAATCTATGAATAATCTATGAATAAAGGGTCAACACGAAAAGGTGTAGGTACCTTGAGAAGGGACGATGGCTCAGTCGTCATTGCAAGCACTGAAAAGGCTCAATTGTTTTCCTCGCATTCTCAAGGCGTACAACGCCGAGATTATAACTCGAACGCCTCTGTCACATCACTTCAATGTGTACTCACTGATCGCCTCCTCTGCACTGACCTTACATTCGAGGTACACTATGTCGAGAATATATTGGCCAGCCTAGCTTACAACAAGTCGGCAGGGCCCGATAGCATCCAACCACGAATGATCAGACTGCTAGCGCCTATATTAGCTGGCGGATCACAGAACTTTTCACATCATCTTTCAGTCAGGGTACCCTTCCTTTGGACTGGAGAACAGCCGTTGTAGTGCCTATCCATAAGGAAGGAGCTTCCTTGTCGGTCAAAAATTACCGCCCGGTTAGCCTCACTAGTGTACTATGTAAGGTTATGGAAAGATTGATCCGCGATCAAATATGTGGATATCTAACCAAACACTCTCTTTCGAATGGTGCACAACACGGCTTCCTAAACGGTAGTTCATGTCTGACAAATTTGTTAGGCTTTCTAAACGAGGTTACTAAGAGGATGGATGATGGTATAGCTGTAGAAGTCTTCCACCTCGACTTTATTAAGTCTTTTGATTCAGTCAACCATAGGCTCTTGCTTCTCAAACTCTCAGCCATAGGAGTATCAGGGAACCTTCTGGGCTGGATTCGAGCATTCCATAGCGACCGTTCCTTTACTGTCAGGGTGGAGGATACTTACTCCGCAAGTGCGTATGTAACGAGTGGGGTTCCCCTGGGCTCAGTCTTGGGGCTGTTGCTGTTACTCATCTTCATTGATGATCTAGCCAACCAACTGCACTCACCCTGTTATATGTTTGCAGACGACGTTAAAATTGTCGGTTAGTCGGATAACTCCGATCTGATAAGTGATATAGAAGCTGTAACAGCATGAGCGGGTAAGTGGGACCTTCCCCTTAACCTAGATAAGAGTCACTGGTGCTCTCTACACTGGCAGGCAACATGATTGTGTCTACGCCCTCAGCTCACACGGAGTTCTGTAGGGTAAAGTCTACTAAGGACCTAGGAATCGTAGTATCCTCAAACTTTGAGTGGGCTGACCAATGTGCTGCTGCAGCTCAAAGGGCCAGGAAAGAACTCTTTCAAATACGTTCAGCCCTCACTTGGAGAAAAGCTGAGGTGCTATTGCCCTTCTACAAGGCAATAATTAGGCCACATTCTGAATACTGTATCCAGGCTTGGAAGCCGTATTACCAGAATGATATCGCGCATCTTGAAAAGGTACAGAGGCTGGCCACTCGCATGATCGAGGGGTTAGCATACACCAATTATGAAAATCGTCTATCAACACTGGAACTTTTCTAACTTAGGATAAGGCAACTTAGGGGGGATCTTATAGAGACCTTTAAGGTTGTCAAACAATTAAGTTGTCTCGAATTCGATGACATCTATCGGTTCTCTCCTTTGGTTGGTACACGAGGGCACCGTCTCAAGCTATGTAAAAAGCACATAAGGCTCGAATCCGCATAGTGAACGCGTGGAACTCACTTCCCACAGAACTAATCATGGCAACTTCAGTAATTGCGTTCAAACATGGGCTGGACGAACGGTGGCAGGTGCTCTTCCCGGAGCATTACCCTTGAGACTAAACCCCTCCATATTTATGATAAAAAAACACAAAAATATTCGAAAAACATTTTGAAACACAAAAAAGAGTTTCTTTTCCATTTTTTCGTATTTGTGGAAATAAACTGCGGTCCTTCGTCTTTTCATTCGATTGGACATGCAACATGCATAACTCTCTCACCTTTTGGTGATGAGACATCTCCCATCTTCCATTCACAGTTACACACGCCTGTGTTACTTACGAATCAATCCTGGTAGCGGCGGGTGTTTTCAAGCACACCGCCGAAAGAATCTAGGCACTCGTTTCGACTTGGTCGACTATCGTCTGTGATACAGAAACTGATACTCATACTGATATATGTAAGAAACACAGGAACAATCCTGAACTTCCCAGAGCCAATCTGTTTCAACAATATCCGGCGATTTCATGAAATGGTAAACTTTTGCCGTCGTTTCATCCGCAATGCGCGCGCATCTCTCAGCCAGGGCGCGATTTGCTCCGTCGTAACGCGAAGACATTAATTTTAGCGTACGAAGACAAATCAGCATTGGCATTGCTTAAGAATGATTTAGCTATAATCACAACCCTGAAGCACTTTAGTCCTGATACGCCATTGTCACTATTCACGGACCAATCCGCCGAGGAAGTGGGATACGTGTTACAACATTATGTTGACGTAACATGGTTTCCGATGTCGTTTTTCTCGAAGCGAATTCAACCGGCAAAAACTCGGTATAGTACATTCGGCAGATAGCTTCAAGAAATAAATCTTGTTATCATACATTTCCGCCATTTTCATAAGGGCAGACAGTTTACGTTGTTTAGTGATCATAAGCCCGGAATTCACTCAAATAGCAGATAATAATAATATTAATAATATTAATAATAATAATAATAATAATGAAAATAATAATCATAATCATAATGATATTTTTAG
>JACCGJ010001216.1:32654-63238 GCA_013407085.1 Atriophallophorus winterbourni
TAATAATAATAATAATAATAATAATAATAATAACAATAATAATAGTAATATTGATAGTAGTAATCATATTAATGTATATTCTTGGATACACCAAGTCATACCATACATGATTATTTGTTTTTATTAATGTGTACATCAAATAAAACGGTGATTTTACAAATGGTAAGGTCGATCATAAATATATATTTTTTCGTTAGCAACCAAAAAATAGTTGGGTAACATTTGTACATATGGTAGCTTGTATGAAACATGAAATTGATACAATATTTTAAAAAATAAATCAACGAAATTGCTGCAGCGCAAGCTGTCGGTGCTGGAATCGCACAACTCAGGGATTCCTCTTCCCTCTACATCAAACCGCTACCCTTACCAGACGTCTCGGGTGATATCCTCTGCGACGTATCCTGCAAACCGCTTCTCGACCGCTTTTTCCAACTGCATTCAGAAAAGATTGTATGATGCCCTATATAATCTTTCCCATCCTGGCAGTCATGCTAGCGTTACACTAATTACGGGTAGATTTATCTTGCCGAAAGAGAGTAGGGACGTTTAGAAATGGGCTAAGACATGCGGTGAATGCCAACGCTCGAATATCTTCCGACACAACGATTCCATCAGGAACATTTGCCGCTCAGTATTCGGCGTGTGCGCTACGACCTGCTGCTAACACGTCGCATATTACTGGAAGCTCATGGTGACGAGCTGCCCGAGTTTTTCCTTCTCGTGACGGACTCAAGAACACGTGGCCATGCTCTGAAGCTTCAAAAGCGAAGGAAACTACGCCTACTACAGGGATTCATGCTCTCAACAAGAATTATTAACTTGTGGAATGCGTGTCCGGAAGAGGTTATCTCAGCAAGCTCTGAAAACCAATTAAATCAACTTTTGGATGAGGTATTGCCTGTAATCATGGCGAAGCTGAACACCACTGGACAGGATTTCTTCAACTGAGGTTCTCATGGACTATGTTGCTGATATAAAGAGCTGCCGCTTACAAGGGCTTGACCCCCTGTAGTCTATCAATAAGAAGAAGAAGAAAAAGAACCAAATGAGTGTTTCTTTCACATCCACGTAGATGTCACCTGCATTAACCGTTTCAGCAAGTGGCACAAGGTCATTCCGCTACACCACTACTCTTCCAAGACAGTTGCGCACGCTTTCTTCGATCGTTTCGTGGTACCGTTCGGTTGCCTGGGTATTCTTATAACGGACCGGGGTTCCAATTTCGATGGCGCCCTAAGTGAATTGCTGGCTACTCTGGGTCGTCAACAACACCGAACTACTGCCTACCAAACTGCGGCGAATGGCATGGTGGAACGGTTACACAGACAACTCAAGTCCTCGCTAATAGCGCACGGAGTTACTGACTTGACTTTATTCTAACCGATCGTCCTCCTAGGTTTGAGGTCAAAATTTAAATTCACTTGCTAGCCACCATCGCCGAATTGACATTTGGCCGTACCATCTATTTAACTGGTAAGTATGTCGCCCAGCCAGGCAATCGCCGTTTGCCTATGGAGAATACGTAGCGCGCTTGCGACATTATATGAGCCATTTTCACCCACCACCCCTGAGGCATCAAACCAAACCATCCCACGTTTCGGAAGAGTTGGCATATTGCCAGTATGTTTTTTCCGAAACGAAATGGTGAAGCATCCTCTACACCATCCTTATGCTGGACTGTTCTCGATAATCCAGCGATTTCCAAAAACAATTGTGATTGACCGCAACGGTAGGCATGACATTGTCTCGAGTGCTGCTTTTTCCTCCATAAAACTTTGAGTTTCTGTGTTTCTGAGTTTCCAAATTTTTCTAGATGTACGCTGTGCACTGTATGTAAAACGTGTTTCGCTAGAGCGGAATCACGAATAACTGATTGGTATTCACTGTCGTCCCGGGGGCTGTCTCTGGACACGATTCCGGTGTTCTTCGTTTCTAGTATGAAGTTCCCTGAAAGTCTGTTCTATGTAAACACCCGAACAGTTCTTACATTTGATTCTAAACTGATCCGGTACACCGAAATCCTTAGCACACTGTACGACGTTAAAGAGGAGAGAATTACCTGACACCATGACCGAAATATTATAAAACAGTATTGACAATGGTTAGCTCTTATTGAGGCTCCGATAGAGTTCATACTGGTATGACTAGTTTATAGCCTACTCAAGATCCTGTATCAAAGTATCACATCATCAGCGAATGTAAATCGTGGTAACTTCCAGGCAGACGTTAAGTTATCTATGAAAATCGGAAACGGAAGAGGGCTAAGTACCGAGCCTTGAGTTACACTATTGAGCATGCAAATTTCGTCAGACAACATTAATCATATCGGAACTCAGAATTTCAAAACTTTAATGAATGCCCTTATCGCAGAAAGAGATCTGATCAATATTTGCTTTGGTAGTAGCTCGAATTCTGGAAGGTTGTGATTCACGAAATCGAAAATCTGGCTAAATTTAGGTAGAGGGCTACGACTTACCTAACATCCTCAAGCGTTTTAGGCGCAATATAAACAAAACAATGATTGTTAATCAGGTAGCATCTACCCTTCAAAATTCGGGTTAATTTACACTCAGTTGATAATGGTGTCAAAGATGCTGACAGATTTTTTACGTAACAATTTTTCTAGTACTTTGGAGACGACGCTATTCAGGATATCAAGTCTTTAGTTGCTCACATTTGACCGTCAATCACACTTCTGTATTCTTATCACAATGGCTTCTTTCCCCTTACAAAAAACAACTCTCAATTCTAAACATGGTTGTGAGAAATAGCACATATCTTCGGTCAGTACCAGACAAGATTTATTTAACATAATACAGTGGATACCACCAGTTCCTTAGCGTTATCCAAACAAACATCTATAATTGCGTCATAAAATTTAGCCTCATTGAAAGAAAAAATCTTATATAATGCGGGTAGACCAGAAGGTGTGAAGCTGAGCAGCCCAGCTGGTGTGTTCGATGAATTATCTCGCAGTCGAACGCTACTAAAATCCTGGAGAAGTCGGTCGCCGTATTAATTTTCGTATCAGATTACTGATCTGTCTCTCTTATTTGTACTCTCCAATGCTTATCTGGTTTTGGCTTTTGACTTGGCATACCCTCGAAATCTTTCAATACTAGTTTTGCAATT
Organism: Atriophallophorus winterbourni; assembly: GCA_013407085.1. Lineage (NCBI taxonomy): Eukaryota > Metazoa > Platyhelminthes > Trematoda > Plagiorchiida > Microphallidae > Atriophallophorus > Atriophallophorus winterbourni. The sequence goes on from JACCGJ010001216.1 coordinate 35,790, forward strand.
TTTTGAGTCATATTGAGAAAGGTTACGTCTTTTTCGTTGACTACACCTATGTACAGATACAGCTCTTGGCTGCTGAACACAGAGTGACTAATGCTGAAGTAATTTTAAAAGCTGGTATACAGAGCATGTTCACCATATTACGACAGCGCCGCGTGCGGCGGCTTGGTTATGTCTACAGAATGGAAAATGATCGTATTCCGAAAGATCTACTCTATGGTGAGTTGCAATTAGGAAATCTACCACTGGGCAGACCGCACTTGGGTTACAAAGACGTTTGCAAAAGCGACATAAAAGCTCTTGGCATTGACCCGGCGAGTTGGGAAGAACTCGCTCTTGACCGCTCACATTGGAGGCATTATGGAAAACGTCGTCTGCAAGCTGGGGAGGAGCAGATACATCTCTTTGCTGCTGAACGCAAATCACTCTGCCAGCGTGCAAGTGACGCCCTACAACCGAGATCTGATCATTGTTGCAATCACTGCGGGAGAGATTGATCCTCCCGAATCGGACTGTTTAGTCATTCAAAAAGCTTCAGAATCTGAAAATTCATGCGATTGTGATGTACATCCATGACCAACATCGAGCAAATGAGGCCAACAACTACACCTATGTGAACTGGCCAGTCTATATCTGGGAGGTTCAAACCTCATAGGATGTGTCTTGGGATCTGAGTGTAAGAAAACCTCTTGTGTCTTATTGATCTGTGTAATCTCCTTGTCAGCTGCACTGTGTGTGACATATACAACAAGTAATGACTCCTGACAGTTTAAAATACTTATTACAATTTGGACCTTTACACTGATTTGATATTTACCTTTCCATGTAATGTGCTAAACATATTCCATGTGGCGTGAAACGCCAACGCCTCTTCTATTGTCAGGTCTATCGTATCTGATGAGGTGATATTTTCGCTGATATTAATTGGCATATAATTAAACACAGACAGCTAGGTATCAGAAAGTGCCTTAATTCTCGACTGAGACTCTACGACAAGGAAAGAGTGTTTAGTTCACTTTTTCCATATGCCCCATACGCTAGCGTAAAATATGGGGTGCTAGTAGTTCATGCTTCCGGAACTAATCATGTTTGGCCCTCCGACGAAACATCTGGGGTAGCAGCACCATCTTTGAAGCCCTGATCGAAGCAGGAGCATCAGTCTTGGCCGACTCTTTCGTTATTGCGATGGACTGTGGTTTAAATATTAAAACAGCTTCTGTTGCGGAGGAGCAATTAATGAAAATGCCTTTTCGGATATCATCTTCATTGACGTTAAACTTATCAACGTCATCTTGACCGGGCGTCAAGACAATTGGCGATGTGCTGTCATGCATGAGCGTCAGTGATTGAATTTATCGTGCTAATTCCTCCCTTATGATAGCAGATCTACTATTCAAATCGCAAGAGTTTTGCCTAATCCAGGATGTTGGGTTGTCTGGCTTGAACTGCATTTTATATAGGACTGATTTAGCTGTCTCTTAGACATAGGGAATAAAGCATCCAGAACCCTCCGGTATTTGAATTCGATATGGATTAGCCGAATATGGTTACCCGTTGAAAAACTCATTGGTTTTTTTACATCTTTCTACTTGGTGGACATGCAGCATTAGGGCAAAATGGTTCATACATACCATTCAGATAAAATCGCCAATTTGCCTGTGATCTAAATCTCTGTGATACTTGGATTCCCTATATTAAAATAATTATCAGTCAAATACTTGTACCTTTTGAGTTCGATTTTTTAAAGCTAGTTGGGTGACGTATATCATTTCAAATTTCTTACGTAAGCCATTTAATTTCTCGATTATTTGATCCTGTACTGGTTAAAAGCAAATATTGTATGTCCTTCTGTTTGAGTTCTAGTCCTACTGTTTGAATAACGCTCATTTTCGTTTTAAAAAGGTCGTCTCTAATAACTCATCAGGACGCATAAAGGGCTGTGCAAACGCAGCAAGACACGATATAAGTACTTGGACATTCCGCCCAGACTATACTGATGCAACCAAACCTAATTACAATGTACGTGTGTGCCTTATTTAAAATGACAGAAGAAAATATCAAATCTATCTATTCGAGAAATATAATATGAACTCCAAAGCAGTGTAGAATCATGCTTTGAGTCTTCGAAGTAAACTATACATCTTTACCACATTCAACCGGTTGAAAACAATTTCTGCCCTATGAATTTTTACCTGATTCCTGAACTGATCAATAAGCAAACAGATCCCATTTTTACTAACTTTATTATTCGTAATTCCCTTATTATTCTGTGGTTTTTGTAAAGCTATGTGCTTGTTAGACCATTAAATTGATTTGAATTGAATTGAATCGAAATGCTAACATGAAAATATCACCACCGGCCACACATAGTGGCTTAAGAACTTCATTGAAAGCATGCGCAAACGTTTTTCCGATAACAATTTACACCAGATATCTCATAAGTTATGACAAATGAAATACGTCGTATTGCTGAAAATTCGTGAACACGAATAAAATCATTCTTCTTCTCCTTCTTCTTCTTCTTCTTCTTCTTCGTCTTCTACACAGCATACACCGAAACATTTTGCATAACCTGTCTACCGAATCGGAACTAACGAGGTCCAAACTGCACGCACGCATAAAATCTGAGAATCGCCATAATTAATTTCATCGACAATGGCAAAGAAAGTAAAAGTCCGCAAAACTGTCGTTTGCTTGTTTTGTATCCAAACAAATGGAATCCATCTTAGCTGAACATTGGCGCAACCGCTTTGGAGCAATAACTTGATACATGAAGTACAACTTAAATTCAGGAAAACGATTTTGCAGCACGATTTTGCTGTTAGCTGATAGAGCTTAGTTCGAGTCACTGGATGCTGGCCATTCACTAGACGTGATATTCATTGATTTCTCTGAAACATTTGATCGGGTCAATCATGAAATTCATTTGTAATAGTCGTTGCCCACGATGTACACGGTAAACCCAAAGAATGGCTAATTTCCCGTGAGATATACGTGTGAGTCATACCTCAGCTTTCAGAATCGATTCAATTAGACTGTTATGCCAGAAAATGTTGTTCAGACCACTCTATTTCTGAATTTATAAATATACGACCCACCTACTATATTACAATCGCAGATATCGCGAATATTTAGAGCCAGAAAAGGTCGAATGCGGACATGTAAAACCTGCAACTAGTTCTCGACTTTATTATGCATTGTCCCGAATAAAATTTGCGGTATATTCTAGCTTGAAAGCAAGTATAACAAGTGCTATTCAATCAGTCTTCTCCGAAAAAGATTTGGTTATGATGTTTTAGTCTGACTTGGGAAACTAAATGACACCACAAGCTAAAAGTAAGTTAACTTCCCAATGAATTGCCCTAGGTTCGTCTAACGATTACAAAATCTGTCAGTTGATTTCAACCTAAGTCCATTATAATATCGGATATGCTGTACAAACATGAGATCCTTGGTTGAAAAAAGATATTTACCTCTCGGAAACTCCAAAGTGCATAGCGACAGGCGTGTTCTGGGACTTCATAATTATTCCTAACAAAGATGCACAGAAGACTAAAACTAGATTTAGCCGGAATATAGACGATAACGAGGAGAAATATCGTACAGTATGCCCGCATTTAATCAGCCAAACCATCCTTGCAGACATTTGTTTAATCATTCTGATAACACACTACTGCTTGGTCACCCGTTCAAACTCTATCAACAGCATAACAATTTGAACTGCCGCAACTATGCAATTTGTGTCCGTACTGAGCAATTTTGGGACAATTTACCAACTGACGTGCTACAATTTGAAACCGTTGACGTTTACGAAATATCAATAAATGCCCACATGGAGAGGTCTATTTATACGTTCGAAAATAATTTTCACGGTACTTCATGTTAAGTTTTAACGCCTAACCATATGCAAATTTTCATGGGTCTTTCAACGTATAGCTTGTTACTCGCATATTGTCTATGAATAAACCTACGAAATCGTCCGTTAAATGAAATGAAATGTGTATCGTGGAGCACGCTGTTCCAGACAATTTACTCGAAAAACATCAAGAAGAACATGTATAAGGTAGATCTATCATGCTGGAATCCACATCGAAATTAGGAAGCAACACTAGTCTACTTGATTGGATAAAAGCATTCCTTACAGGTAGGACATTCAGAATTCGGGTTGGATCTACGTTGTCAATCAAAATTGACGTGATCAGTTAGGTCCCTTAAGGTTCTTCTATTCCTAATTTTCATTGAATACTTTTCGTCTGCCTTGAAGTGTCCACGCTTCATTTTCGCGGATGATGTGAAGTTCATCGGATCAACGGATGAAGATAACTTGATGCACGACCTTGAGCGGGTCATAAACTGGTCATACGAGTGGGACCTCCCACCTTAATAAGAGCAAACTCTTATCAGCACTGGGTGATAAGATTTCGGTCCAGGTGTCGAAGAATTCCCTCAGTGTTAGCGCCGCACAGTTTGTTAGGGATCTTGGAGTACTGGTTAGGGATGACTTCAAATGGGACGTCTAATGTGACGCTGCAGCACAGCATGCACGCAAGGTAATTTGTTGGCTGAAATCAGTGCTATCAAGCAGAAGACCCGATGTATTCCTGCCACTTTACAGGGCATTAATTCGGCCGCATCTGGAATATTGTGTTCAGGAGTGGTGTCCTCACTACAAAGAGGACGTCCTTCGACTTGAAAGCATACAGCGCCTCGCAACTCGCGTGATTGAGGGCCAGCGAGCCATATCTCTCTCGCTTTTTTCTTCTTTAGGCGCCGTCGTTTAAAAAGTGACTTAATTGAAACCTTTAAGTTCTTGAATGGTTTAACTGTCGAGGCAAAAACGACTTCTTTACACTAAGTCCCGAGCTGGGCACCACAAGCGATTCACATAAAATTACTAAGAAGCGATGTCGGCTAGACTCCCGGAAACAGTTTTTCATCCTTAGGATGATAAACAACTGGACAATCTTCCAGAAGAACTTGTATCCTGCAGGTCCGTCTGAAGTTTTAAGCAGGGATTGGACCGCAACTGGGGTAAGTTTTTCTCGAATACTCTCCCTAATTGCTATACAAGCTTAGGTAGTTCACCTTTTAGCTTCATCCGTAAATCAAGTAAATGCCAGATTTTTTTAAACACTATTTTTCTTTAGCTGACCTCTCACCGTGTTGGTGAAGAGGAACTGCTTTTTCTCTTTCCAGCATTTGTTATAACGCGGTGCTTCCTAAATACAATCCGGATAATCTATTGGCGTCGTGATCGTCAAATATTTTAAATAGACGAAAAACGTCTTGTCATAGGTGGGTGCTTCTCTGCAGCTTCCCACCAAAAAATTCTGGACGCTTGATTGGCTCGTTGGCCACATATTGTCCTGTGTAAAATGAACTGAACTGAACTATCTGCAAACGTATCAGCAAAACTTTAGTAAACAATTCACATACAACATTTAAAATAAAGATTGCTCGGTACCCGTTGCAATTGTCTAGCTATGTAATAGCGTGACGATCTTTTTTACTCCTATCCATCGTGGAAATTTGTTTATATATATTAAAAAATCAGTGGACTGAGAACTAATCAAACCAACACGTAGATATCCACGAAATTATATTTTTGTCTAATATACTAATTGTGAACTACGGCATACTAAAACAGCTTTGAATGTTACAATTTATTAGTTGGCAGACTACTCCACACTCATAGCATTTTTCATTATGATAGTTTGATCTACTCAGTGAATGGAATATTCGTTTTAAATGTTTAAATTTATATTATCGTGTTTACTCGTGAGTAGCAACGCCTTCTATTATTTAACACTTTCGATCATGGCGTACACAATGTAATCACTGGACTCTAATATCTCTTTCATCGAGAGTGTATGTTTTGGAGCACGGGTGTGTATATATTGACACACGATACGGTCTAATATACCGTTAGCTGTTGGACCAGTTTAACTTAGGCATTCCTGAATAATTCTATACTCACGTTGATTTGATTATATTTATCTGTTCAAATCATCTATTAAAGATGAACATTTCCGTTTCAACCATAGTCTAACCGTTACTATTTTATCTCTTGTTATTAATAATAAATCTTTTCAATTGTTTCCAAACACAGAGACAGGTTTTGCGGAATTTTGAAGGCAGAAGTTCGTTCATGATCCAGTGCAATGTATCGAATGTCCATGGTTAGATAACTCAAAACACCGAATTCAAGTATGGAGAAACTCATCCCCAAACATTACCTGATATTCGATATTCAAGAAGAGCATGAACCTTCTTTCACTTGGCAAAGAGACGCCAGTATTCAACACACCGGATACTTGTACCAGATTACCATAAATCCGCTGCCTATTGAAATAACATGCAGTCCAACAATATGGATATAAAAAAGTAGGAGAATGAAGCGATTAACTTAGACCATGATTGTTTAATAAGCTGTTTCCTTTTGTGAAGTTTTCGTGAATCAAATGGTATAAATGACTTTAGATCTGATCACCTACCTGACGGTAGTATGATATGTTTCGAACAAGTCTTTAAGCAAGATTGACTTTCAATAAGATCCTCATGTTGTGGGTAGGAATAATCATCGATGGATGGTATCTATGAGCCGAGAGTAAAATTGTTGTTTAGAGAATTTGTCAATAATAATCCTCATACGGCATAGAGCTCGCACGTGAAATGATCTTCAACGTTAGAGCTACACGGATACTTTTGAAGGAAGTGCGAGAAAAATAGCAGGTGAATGGTACGGAATATTAGTAATATACAAGAGAACATGACGTGGATATTGCGAAACTGAACACTTCTAAATGTATAAGTTCGGTTTCAACGTTGTCATATTCATCTTTTTATTCGCCTCAATTGCACCAACTAAGTCTTCGCCATACATTGTTGGAACTACAGTGAGCGCAGACTGAGAATTCGTATGGCTACCCCATTCAAACAGACAGGCTACGGTTTCGTACTGTCAAATTTGGTGGGTTTTAGACACTCGGCTTTTCGATTTCCACACCACATCAATGAGCCGATTGATGAATTCTCATTTCGTTTTGCAAACGTTATTGCTCTGCGTTGTTCAACTAACGAATTGTCATTACCTGACGGATAGCGCACACGTTTTAGATCATCATTTTGGCCAATATGCTTACTCGAGGAAACAAGTGTTGCAGCTGAGTACTTGAAACATTTAGTGGGTATATGTAGCAATATGAACGATTATCCTTAGCATATCTATTCAATTTACACTGGAAGTTTCTCTGCTGAAATTATGACAAATAACGCTTTGTTCCGGCCAAACCGGTTTCATTCAAAAGACGTGGGCTGGTGCAACAAGCTCAACAATGAACTGAGGAATGTGATCTATGATCAAAATGCTCATTAAAAATCAATATATCTTACTTATCGGCTCACACGTTAAGTTTAATCGATCTGATGCACTTATCGGTATTACTAGAACTGCTTGCTGAATACGACCAAAATAATCCAGAACAAAGTATGGTGTTGCTAACATCCCCGCATATACATACCACAGCACGTTTGTGGATAGCAACGAATTGTGGATGTTGCAACGAACCTTGGTGTTCAAATACAGAATCACAGAGTGATTCTTCGTCAAGCGATCAATACTAGAGAAACTAAAACAAAAGACATTTTACCTTCCAAAAAGCAGTAGTGCATGTGGAACCATGACGAAATCAATCTGGTCAAATATGCTTTTTTCTCTGATTGGAGAGCTTCTGTAATTCTCTAATTTCCCCTTTTCACCCGTGTGTTGGGCCTAAATTTTGATTTTAATTTCACTCAAAAATCTCAGCGATTGCATTGTTCTTCACCTGAATGGATATGCTGCATTAAATATGATATTATATAACAAACTCAAAAATCCAAGGTTCCGTCAGGAATAAAGTTTGTTAATGATATTTTATCGATGCAAAGTACATATAATTCACTTGCATTACACCGTAATTTTGAATGCATCACACAATTGAATTCCAAGTTGATCAGGTATGTCAAATATTGTGCAATTGTTTGAGATCAAATTATTTGAATTGAACGTCAAACAAATGTACATATGGCTTGAACCCATGATCATAAAATTGCTCATGTGCATACACTTCCATTACACACACAAAGACCGGTCTCGTGTTTGGCTGAACTCTTGGGGTAAGGACATGCGATTGAAACATTGGAAGAATGGAAAACAAGATGCGCATCGATGTTACTTTTGGATAAGAATGGTACGACCAACCGGTTCAATCACATGTGCCGAAAATGTTAATTAAATTTAAACCCATGAACATGAATAAAATATTTCATTTTCATGCATTACAATCACACCAAACCCAAGATAAAATTTGTGCTGTTTGCACTCCATGGCTAGGGCCAGTATAATAAGAATTCACATGCGCTTAAAACATTGCGAGTTGCACATGTATGCCAACGTTGCATAAGGTTGGTATGGCCAAACTGTTCAACCAAATGTACCCAAACACACGTTGCTATGTTTAGAGCCCATGATCATGAACAAAAATGCTTATTTTCATGCATTTCCATCACATATAACAAAAACTTTAGTTTGCAGTTCGCACTCATCACATCGCAAATCAGATCAGAATCCGACAGCGCTTGTATCAGCCGAAGAATGGAAAACAAGATGCGTTTGTGTGTCACTGTTTTATAATATTCAATATCCAATCACAATGTACCCAAACACATGAAGATAATGTGTTGTTGTTGTTGGCTCCCATCGGTCAATGTCGACTATGGATTTGCATCACAATAGCATGATTTTTCATAATCCACGGCTTTTCGAATGACTAAACAGTCCGATTCGGGAGGAACAATCTCTTTCGCATGCTCGAAAGCATAGGCGCAACTCGGTCGACCGGCGTCAGTGGCAAGCCAGTGGCATGATCTGGGTTTAGCAGCTAACATCTGTATCACAGAACTCAGAACTCAGAAAATTTTATGGGAGAAAAAGCAGTAAGCTTAACAATAACCATAGGATGACAAGGTATATGGGATATATAAAAATATAAAATATCTCAAAAATCAATAGGGACAGTCACATACCGCATCGTTCGTCTTAAACTCATCAAATTTGGAAACGAAAACATCAACAGATACTGAGCGTGTGATTTCTTCAAGCAAATAGTTCCAAGTGAAACAAATTCTTACCGAGAAAAAATTACGACGTATATCCAATCGAGAATGCGGAATGCTTAAAGCCTTTGAACGAGTTCGTGTTCGAGTAAGGTCACTGGGGTTTAGCAAGTGTTTAAGGGGATGGTTTGCAGAATGCAGGATTTTGAAGGTCAACATAAGGTCACTACGTATCCGTCGTTAAGTAAAATCGCGCGTGAAAGGTACATTTCTGTACCGAGGGATCAAACTTTGGTAGCCGATGATATCCTGTCGAGTAGTTTCGATTCCTCCTAAGCATGGTGCCGCAGGCTGATCGATATTCCTACACGGAGTATATACGTAATAATTCCCTGGTAGGGTTCGGGTAAAAAACCTATATTCTTTTTGAGAGACTCAAGCGGCATGCTTCATGTACACCACCGGCAATGATGCAGGCTTAAGGTAAACGAAACCCAGATACCGAGATGTTTTTTTTTCTGCGGGGTGCAGACGAGATCTTGCGTGCAAGCTGATACGTGTGGTGCAGAGATTTTCCAAGCCGCAGCATTTCACATTTCGCATGGTTACATGGTGACTCGTTTAATTGAGACCCAATGAATTAAGGTGAACAGATCCCGTTGTAATGCCATACAGTCCTTAACAATCTGACCCTTTCCCAATTTTAATATCAGCGGCAAATAGTATTAATTGCATCCAATATCTATACTTTTCATATATACCAAGAATAGAAGAGGTCCCAAGCACCGAGCTGGAACGCCACTCGTGACTCTATTTTTCTAGATAAGGTGTTACCAACGCGAACTTGGACGTGTCTATCAGTAAGATAGTCCCCTTATCAGAGATCGAGCTTTTAATTAAAATTCATGGTTGACTCTATCGAAATCTTTAGAAATATCGATGTAGCAAGCAATCACGCACAGCCGCACCTTCGTCTAGTGCCTTGGTCCAATCCTCGAACGTTGTAAGAAGGTTAGATAAACAGCAACGATCTCTTCGAAAACCGTGTTGTGCTGCGGTCAAAATATTTTGGTTTTCAAAATGTTCTCTTAGGCGCGCAGTCACAATGCGTTCCATTAATTTAGAGATCACCGGAAGTAACGTTACCGGTCTATAGTTTGCTGTGTCTGAACGGCTACCGCCTTTATAAATAGGAGTTATCATCCCTGATTTCCATTGCGGTGGTATTTTTCCTTCATTTGAGCTGAGATTGAGTATGCGAGTGAGAGGAGCGGTCAAAGCCACGCGACACCTGCGAAGTATGGCGTTGGTAATGTTGTCTGCGCCAGGGGACTTCTTTACGTTTAGTTGACAAAGTTCAGTTACTCCATAGCTCGCAGAGGACGCATTACACGAAGCCTCCAATTTGAGTGGTCGAGAGCAAGTTCTTTTCATCACTCCGGGCCAATGCCAAGAGATTTTATATCTCGTTTGTAAACGTCTTTGTACAGCAAGTGCGGTCAGTCCAATTGTCTATATAAGAGCTTCGGATTATGGTGCATCTGAAAAATCAATTGCGAATGAAAAGCTTGTTTATCATCTCGAATTAAGCTGATAAATCTGTTTCGCTTTGTGTAAATTGTGCCGAAGAATCAGCTGTGTTGGTAGCCTTGTGAGACTCCCATGTTATTGCCCTTTGTTTCATCCAATTTGTAGTCCTGCTTTGTAATAAAATTTTATTTCGTTGAGAAGTTTTCTTCAAAACAAACATTGAGTGTTGTCCAATATAGATTTCAGGTGCTGTAAGAGAGAGCGCTATAGACTATCCGAGTCGGAGTAATCCAGTTGTGCGAAACTAGTGCTTTGTAACTTGGCACACAGAGCACGATTGTTTACCATTCTGACACATTTGGTTTCGTCACTGTTTCGAAAATCGCTACAAACGTACTCCTATTTTAGGACAACGTGATCGCTTCGTCCGATTTGTCGTTTATAAACGATATTCTCTACAGCCGTGAGATCTGATGTAAGTATTGGGTCCAAGGTAGACAGCCGGTCTAATCTCCTCATACGTGTAAATCAATAAACGTGGTGATCAAGGGGTGCGTAATCCAAGACGACTCGAAGTTGATATTCAAGTGTCGCTGATCGATGATCATCCGGCTATAGAGCTGGGGAAAGTTTAAATCCCCCACTATCAATTTTTGAGATTTGTACCACATTGTTACTTAGCGCAAATCCGAGGAACGGATTATTTACTCGGGTCATGAAGATGAGAACCATAGTCATTCAGAAGGCGTCGCCATTATGCTATCGCCAATAGCTGCAGTCGCTCTCATTAGATGAGAACCCGTTGACTCACGGATAATCATAGCCAGATTCAACTCCAAGGGGAGAAATGTGACGGTAATTCAATGTTATGCGCCCGCAAACAATGCTAGCCTTGAGTCGAAAGAAGAATTCTACGTGCGTTTGCAGTCTTTCCTAGAAAAAGACACCCAAGCGAGATATAAAGATTTTGATGGGTGACATGAACGCGAAATTGGGTCCAGACAAAACAGGGAGAGAATCTGTGATGGGTACGCATGCCCTAGGACAAATGAATGAGAACGGTGAGCTTTTCGCAGATTTTTGCGCGCTCAACGATCTGGTCATCGGAGGCAGCATCTTTCAACACCGAAACATCCACAAGGCCACCTGGACATCACCTGATGGTGTTACTGCCAATCAAATCGATCACCTATCGATTTCACGAAAATGGAGACATAGTCTCCTTGATACACGCGTAATGCGAGGTGCGGATGTTGCTTCAGACCACTACCTTCTAATGGCCAAAATTAAAATCAAGTTGAGAGCTTTCTACGAAACCGGCAGTCGGCCTAGTGTAAAGTACCACACGCAGAAACTAAGGGAAGAGCGTACAAGAGAGATTTTCTCAATCTCACTGAAAAACAGATTCGAATCGCTCAACAACTTAACCCCTGAACTCCCAATAAATGAACACTGGACCGCTCTGAAAGACTGTTGGCAAGACACTTGTAAGCACGTAATTGGCAGACGGGTAAAGAAAGACAAAGAGTGGATCTCGAGTGAGACTTGGACACTGATCAACTCGAGAAGGCAGCTGAAACAACAGATCCTCCGGTGTAAGGACACCAAGCAGAAAAACCAACTGATCAAACAATACGGCTCCCTAAATAAAGACGTGAAACGAAGTGCCAGAAGTGACAAGAGGCGGTTCTATGAAATGCTGGCAACGGAGGCGGAAAATGCAGCAGAAAAGAGAGACCTGAACACCGTCTACAACATTACCAGAACCTTATCAGGAAGAAAAATACCTTACGGCAAAATAATAAAGGACGGTGAAGGTAACCTTATCAGTCAGGAATCGGTGCAAAGAAAGCGATGGATGGAGCACTTCAAGGAACTCCTAAATCGACCAGCACCTACTTCAGTCACTGACATCCCACCTGCAGCAAATTTGCTAGACGTAAACACCGATCCCCCCGGTCGAAATGAGATCCTTTTCTGCCTTAAAATCGCTGAAGAATGGCAAAGCACCAGGTCCAGATGGGATTCCACCAGAAGCTCTGAAGGCTGATTTGGACACCTCGGCTGATATGTTACTTCCTCTGCTGCAGAAAATCTGGTCAGAAAGACGGATCCCAAATGACTGGAAGAGAGGTCATTTGGTCAAACTTCCAAAGAAAGGGGATCTGAGGCTATGCAAAAACTGGCGAGGTATCATGCTGCTCTCAGTCCCTAGTAAAGTACTTACACGCATCATCCTTCTGCGTTTGCGCGACGCTATCGATCAAGTGTTACGGCCAGAGCAATCGGGCTTCAGAAAACAAAAGTCTGGTATCGACCAAATTGCGACCCTCCGCATAATAATTGAACAAAGCATTGAATGGCAATCGCCTCTTTGCCTCAACTTCATAGATTTTGAGAAAGCCTTCGACAGTGTGGACCGCGAATTCATATGGAAGCTTTTGCCACACTATGGGGTCCCACCGCTGTACATGGACCTCATAAAGCAGCTGTATGAAGGTGCCTCCTGTCAGGTAATTCACAACGGAAGACTGACCGATCCATTTGCAGTTGAGACTGGCGTCCGCCAGGGATGCCTGTTGTCCCCAATGATTTTTCTGTTGGTAATAGACTGGATAATGAAACAGACAGTAAAAGGTGAGAGGAATGGTATCGATTGGAAGGAATCCGAGCATTTGGAGGATCTGGAATACGCTGATGATGTCTGCTTGATATCACGTGACCCCCAACGTCTTCAGAGAAAGACCGATAGACTAGCACACTTTGCTTCATATGCAGGACTACGCGTGAATACCGAAAAAACAGAAGTCCTCCGTGTGCTAACTGATGAGCACCCATCAATCACCATCAATGGTAAAGCAGTCAAAGACGTCACGCAATTCGTCTACCTCGGCAGCATTGTTTCAATAAGTGGTGGCACGGACGAAGACATAGTCGCCAGAATCGGCAAAGCAAGATACGCGTTCATAGCTTTGAAACCCATTTGGGAGTCGAAGGTTCTATCAAAACGCACGAAACTCCGTATATTCAGAAGCAACGTCAAATCCGTGCTACTCTATGGATCGGAAACCTGGCGAGTGACAGCAAAGTCTTCTGGCCGCTTGCAATCATTCCACAATAATTGCCTTCGTCGAATTATTGGGGTAAAATGGCCAGAAAAGATAAGGAATCAAGACCTGTGGCAGATTGCTGCTGAGGACCGGATCGCCCAGCACATCAGTAGAAGAAAGTGGAGATGGGTTGGGCACACCTTGCGGAAACCTTATGATGACATCACGCGCCATGCTCTGGTATGGAACCCAATCGGGAAGAGACGGGTCGGATGCCCAAGGCTATCTTGGAAGTGCTCGTTTGAAGAGGAAATCCGCAAGTGTAGACTTAACTGGAACGACATCAAACTGGCTGCTATGGACAGACCAAAATGAAGACAAGTTGCCGAGGCCCTATGTTCCTCCAGGAACTCAAGGGATTAAGTCAAGTAAGTCAAGAGAGTTGTTGTTGGAGTACGATAGATCTCCCCAATAATGCATTGGTCTCATGAAGTAAGAGTAAAAGTGTACCAAAGTGTGTCAGTTATATCGAGGGTCTGGTCGTTCAAAGCTCTACAGATAAACGATTGCTTGAAGTAGACTGCTGCTTTTCTGCTATCACCGAAACGATCATGTCGGAATAGAGACATGCTGGGCAATGAGGCATGGAACCACGTTTCTGTTGTTGCAACTATGTTTGACGCGGTTTCATTAATCTGTTGATAAGGCAGTTTGCGTTTGTATAGATGCACTTAATCGTATATTTCGTGAGTAATGACAAGGTATAAACTGAAGTTATTGGTGCGAGTTCTCTGGAGCCGGACTTAACAAGTATTGATGAATCATGTGGTATAGGATAAGACGTTAAATAGTGTGTTGCCGGATCCCTCTGAATAGTCAGTGCCTGAGATGATAAAACATGTGAGCTTTATATTGGTCGCCGACCGCTTGAATCGACAATTAGGTTTCGGTGTGAATTGCTCAGTCCGACTCGATTCCATTTGGATGGAAACGCTGCAATCCGCTCTCCGGACGTGGGTGTTTGACTTATGATATTGGGTTAGGTTGGTCTAAGTCATTGGGTAATGTTCGGTTTCCTTTTTTTCATTCCGATCTTATTATTTCCGCCACAGCGCTTGTCAAAAACGAAATCTTCAGGTGTTTCTGTCCATCACCTTGTAATTTTGGCAAAAAATTAATTCGAATAAAGTTCACAACAACGGCATTAAAATATCAAGAGAACAAGAAAAGTAGCCCCATTGCTTGACTTGATGCTTTACGGTTTCCTGAATCGATGCTCGAGAAGTAGTTCATGGTATACCAAATAGAAATATACTTTGTGATACCGTTTTGTTTATGGCGTTCAAGCTAGTCTTCACTTCCTCCTGGCATAGATAAATATTGCTGTTGTTAGCCTCCTTCGGTTGAAGTCGACCATGGATGTACATCACATTCGCATGAATTTTCATTTTCTACAGCTTTTTTGAATGACTAAACAGTCCGATTTGGGAAGAACAATCTCTCCCACGGCGCTTGCAACAACAGTCAGAACACGGTTGTAGGGCGCCAGTTGCAAGCCGGAAGCATGATCTGCGTTCATCAGCCAAGAGCTCAATCTGCTCCTCCCTAGCTTATAGATGACGCTTCAAACAATGCTCCAATGTGAACAGCCAATAGCAAGTTCTTTCAAACTCGCCGGGTCAATACCCACAGCTTTCATTTCTCTTTTGCAAACGTCTTCGTACCGCAAGTTCGGTCTGTCCAATAGTCGACTTCCTAATTGCAACTCACCATAGAGTAGATCTTTCAAAATACGACCATTTTTCATTCTGTAGACATGACCAAGCCACCGCAGGTGGCGCTGTCGTGATAGGGTGAACATGCTCTGTAGACTAGCTTGGAAAGCACATCAGCATTAGTAACTCTGTCCATCCACTATAAGTTCAAGATACGATGGATGCTTCGTAGATAGAAAGCATTCAGCTTCCGTTTGTGTCTTGCGTGGGTGGTCCAGGTTTCACTGCCGTACAGTAAAGCATTTAGTACGCACGCGTTGTATACCATCATCTTGGTCTTTACAGTCAGCTTGGGGTTGCACCAAACACGAGAGTTCAATCGTGACAAAATAACAGCTGCTATTCCGCTTATCAATCTCCGTGTCTATCGAGAGGTTATCCGCAATAATTGAACCAAGATATGTGAAATGATGTACTGGTTCGAGCTGACAGTTTCCAACAGTGATGATTGGAGGCGATACCATCCCTTAACCGAGGACTTTGTCTTGCTCATGCTAATTGTAAGCCCAAAGCTTTCGCATGCCGACGAAAAACAGTCCATATATATTAATTGTAGCCTTCCTCGGTCTGTATTCACACTGTTTTCATACAACGGAAAACTGTAACGCTTATTTTTTCTTGGGATTTAAATTTTGGTCGTGCATTTCTGATTTGTGTTTGCATCGTGCCACTTAGAACATACTACATATTCCATAAAACGGATATGCATTATTGAGAGGTTATTATGATTAAATATCATTTTGCCAAATTGTAGTGAATTAAAGCGTTGTATTTTTACCCAACATTGAGGAACACAGAACGAAGTCGGAATGGAATGTATTGGCAGTATTCTAATGGCTAGTGTGTTAACCTTGGAAGTGGTTTGGATTTACTGGAAGGACAAGAAATCAAAATATAAGGGTACAGAAAACCCAGAAAAATTGTCCGTTATTCTGCCAGAATAAGACAAAGAAATAAACACAACTAACACGTAGATTGATCCACAGCGGAATCAATGTGTAGTCACTGGTCATCGAACTCCGAGAAGATTTGAATGCATCGAAATAATGAGGGTTTGTTTCCTTAGGTTATCATGACTTACTCAACTCAGGAGAGACAGATAACTTGAGGCACATTGAGATTTGAAGCGATTGTTAATTTGTAGACATCATAGGATTGTAGCCACTTTAAGTTGTTTTTTAAAAGAAAGACAATGTCCAACTGAAGAGTAACATAATGCCTCCCCGTCCAGACTTCGAAAACTCAAGCCGCATCTAGCTCACCGGAGACCTTAAAACGCGCTACAAAGGATAAATTATATATACGTGGTCATTAAAAAGAGACTCTGAACGATTAGTTTAACTGAGACTTTCGGCATTTTCGACATGCTGTTGCATTTTTGACCTTAAATACAAGTTCACAATAGTCTTATGTGGTAATGTAGAACCACTTTGTAGAATATGATCAATTATTACTCTTAAGCTACAGGTTTGCAAGCTTAAATTAGGAACAGTCACGTGCATTTTAATCTGCTAATTTCTACTCCAGTCGATATATTGACTCCAAGTTGACCTACCCCAATATGTTTGACCGTATCTTAAAGCAGACATTCACCAAGATTCAAGATTCAAGAATTTATGGTATAAAAAGCTCGTAGCTGTACAACACCACAGGATATTCGTATAAGTACAAAAAATATATATACAAAATAAATTGATGCATTAGGAAGATCGACAGTTTTGTAGTTACAAATAAATGTCATGTATTGTCGCGGTATGATAAAAAAATATATATTCGTTTGGAAAAAGATCATGTTATATAAACAGAATATAGGGTGGAATTACTACACATAAATATATCCAATTTGTTCCTGCAAATCCTTTCACTAGATGATTGTACAACATCTAACGGTAGGGAGTTCCATAAGAAACAAACGCGCACCGAATAGAAGAACCGACGGTAATTCCGGTGGGAATGTGGAATATCAAATGCCAGTGGGTAAGTACGTGCGACACGGCTTGACCGGAGGCCAAATAGATGTCTCAGTGTATCCAAATTAAGATGCTCAAGTCGATTCTCATATGCTAGGTTGCGGAGGCAGCCAACCATTTTAGTTGCTCTGTGATAAATCATCTCGAGCAGCTTGATGTCTTTTTGTAGCCAAGGTGCTCAAGTTTGCATTGAGTAATCCATCACCGGGTAAATATACGTATTTATGAACATGGAGAATGATTCACTGGAAAAAATGTCCGAAAATACGCCGAAGCATATCTAGCATGCGGCTAGTTTGGTTGTACACTGCTTCGCATTGCATGTTATTCTTAAGACTTGAACTAATCCATACGCCGAGGTCTTTTTCTTTGGTTGTCCATTCCAGTTGATTTGATCCAAGGTTGTATGAGAATGGGAAATCTTTTCCTATTTGTAACATTTTAAACTTTCGGAAGTTGAATGGAAGTTTTTTCGCTCAGACCAGCTGTTCAATATATCCAAATCGCTTTGCAAGCGCAAACAGTCCACGCTTGACGTGATTTGCATCCAAAGTTTAACATCATCCGCAAAGAGAACCATTGTGGCAGTGACAAGTTTCGGAAGGTCGTTGATGCGGACCAAAAAGAGAACCGGACCAAGTACCGAACCTTATGGGACACCGTTAGTGGCTTCGATTTTCCCAGACATCACAGCATCGATACGTACATTTGCTTTGCGATCAAGAAGGTAAATTCTCAGGCAGGTAAGAAGGCATCCATTAGTACCAACAACGTGCAGCTTGCTCAGGAGTATAGAATGGTCCATGCGATCAAACGCCTTCGATATGTTCAAGTAACACGCATGCACGCAACCACCATCATCCACTTCCTGCGTCCAGTCGTCCATTGTCTCCAGTAGGTTAGTCAAGCAAGAACGAGACTTCCGAAATCCATGTTGCTCTCTGGACAACAAGTTTTAGGCTTCGAGATGTCTCACAATTCTTTCGCACACAATTCGCTCCATAATGTATGAGATTACAAGAAGGAGTGTAACAGAGCGGTATTTTGCTGGATCAGAACGAGTTTCACCTTTGTAGATGGGTGTTATGATACCTCTCTTCCAGTCAGTCGGTACAATACCTTCCCTTAAAGAGTGGCTAAATATATCACGAAGTGGTTCGCACAATTGATTGCCGCAAAACTTTAGGATTGCAGGTGTGATTCCGTCAGCTCCCGGGGACTTGTTGATAATCAACCTGCGTAGGTGATGCTGTAATCTTTCAGAATTGATGCATATGTCGCATATATTATCCGGTAAAATTGGTGCTGACAATGCCGATGATTGTAAGGCATTCTTGGAGGTGAAAACTCGTGAATAAAAACTGGCGAGAGCGTTAGCGGTTTCCAGCACAGAATCAGTTGGTCCGTTATCAGTCATAATTGAAAAAACCGGGTTTCAGCTTCATAGTATTGTTAACAGTTCGAAATTGCAGTTTGTGATTTCGCTGCATTCTTACTGCCAGCTGAACCTGGTGATATTGTTTGTCCTCTCGGATGAGATTTGTGACTTGATTCCGCAATTCGCGAAAGTTTGCCCAGGTCGAATCAGTTCTGGCGACCTTGTGAATAGCCTTTGCCAAATTCCACTTTGTCAACCATTTTCAAGTCCGACTGCGAATTCTGAAGTGATGTTCTTTGCTATTATGCTTCGGGACATATTCAGAATTGAAATGTATCATGCTGATGATGTAATCTGTCAGGGTTGTGCAATGCGAGTCCGGATCACTGAAATTTATATTATGTTCATCGAAAGCTACCATTGTTTCCATCAAATCAATGTAATCCACTTTTCTATTTGGTTTTGTTTTCTTGACAATTCTACTGGCGTTGCACACATATTGAAAGAGCAGAACGAGGTTTCATGAATTTATGGTCGCCTCGACCCAGCGGAGGGTGATACTGAGCATCTTCAACGGCTGTGGCTTCGGAGGTTAAGACTAGGTCTAGAACAGAAGTCTGTTGCAAATTTCGTTGTCGTGTATAATCGAAAACATGATTATACAAAGGGATGTAATCGAAAAGTTCGCGAAATTTGTAGTCTAGTGATAGGGGTGGATGATCTACTCGATTATATAGTTGAGGCAGTTTGAAGTCTCTCAAAATCAGCAATTGCGAATTGCGCTGTTTTCCAGCGTACAGCATTGCTTTCATGATTTTTTCGTCATGCGCATCCAATGATGATGGAGAACGGTAAACTACACCAACGATGCAACTGTCGCCTGATTCGAGCTGCACATTGCACCAATTACTCTCTTCGAGATCGAGTTCCGTCTCTGTAACTACCGTGCAGTAGAAACGCTCATGGTGGTAAACAGCTACTCCACCACCTGTTCTTAAGCGGTCTCTGCGAAACAGGGTCATGTTTGGTATAAAGAGCTCCCGATCGCTCACGTTGGGTTTGAACCATGTCTCAGTTATTGCTATAACGTCAAGAGAGTGCTGAGTGCAGAGATCCTTTAGTTCAGCTAGTTTGTTTAACAGGCATTGTGCGTTTGTATATAGGCAACTGATTGTGTTTTTTGTATAAAGTGATGGAGTTGAAAGCTCGTCTATTTGTCCGCCCCTTCAAGAGTCGGACATCGGTCGTTTTTTGGGATTGCCACAGCGTTTCTAATCGGAGTCTCTTTTGATTTTAGAAGCCGTGGTTCATTAGAAGGCGTAGAAAGTCTGTAATCACTCATTCTAACATCCTTCCTATGGTTTGCTTTGAAGTTAGCTCTAATTGATTCCATCATACATTTCGTTAAAAATGTTACTTTCAGAGGTTTCGGCCCGTCACCTTTATAGTGTGGTGACCAAGGTATTCTAAAAGTGTCCACCACGACTGACTCGTGAGATCTAATGCTGCAGACAACGTAGAGCCACTGATGTAATCGTGGTGCTGTATTTCACTTCCCGAAGCAGTGTTAGTGTTTTCGGGAATACCAAGAAGAATTTAATGACCTGTTTATGATTCCGATCACATATATGTGTCCAATAAAACCCATCGCTAACCCGATTTATAAAGGCTTTGATTTTGCGTTCAGCGGTCGTTTTTGCGGTAACTGTTCTCGAGTTATATATGAGTTACATGTTCTGTATAGGCCCATCGATCGTGACAACACCCATAGCTAATGCAATGCGAACTCGCAGCATTTTTCTCTCGAAGAAAGGTGTTTAACGGCTATGCAACAAAAATTTATCTTTCTCAATAACATTGCTTATTGGATACGCCAAGATTTTGGTCTCTTAAAAATCAATTAAAAGATTACTACGCTTTTTCAAAGAAATTGTTTTGAAAATGAATCTAAACTGTGCATATGTCATGGATTTAAAACGTTCATGGTTAACAGTTCAAATAATTCACGCATAACGGAAGGGAATCAACTCTCACGTAGATCTTGAACGCTTATTTTCACCTGATGACTTCTTTGACTTTCTCCGAGGTGTGATTATAATCGTCCAATGAAGGTATCCAAATGTTTTCTCATAAATCTATTACATTAGCATGATTGTGACTTTAAATTTTAATTTCATATACCTCATCAATCGTAGTCGTAAATTGTTCCCAAATTACTAGAAACATTACATAAATATAATTGATTTTTGAATTTTCGAGATTATTAAATAGCACGCCCCCCCATTCTAGAAGAAATAAAATCAATCCACAAGTTGGAAGCGTCTAATTCACAGGCCACAACGATTGCTTCAAAGTTGATCAAGAGCTAGTAAAAGCTTAAAATCTATTGAACGAACTTCTTCGAATTATTGAATCGTCCACATCTCGCAAATTACATAACGAAAATCGTTTCAATCGATCCACGGTGATAAATGCGTACATTTCGAATCGATTTTACTTGAATTCAACTTTATAGATTATTGACCTAGGGCTACGAGTTTCCTATTATTTCCATTATAAAGCAAGTTGACGGCCTGCAACTGACGCCTATCTACCGAGTACTACCTATCACTATGGGCGCTGCGGGAGAGATTGCGATTCCCGTTTCGGAGTGTTTATTCATTTTAAAAGCTGCAAAAAAGACGAGGACGACAAAGGCTTTATTCGTTTGAACGACATTTTTGTGAACCGAGTTAATATAATCTCACAGTTGTTTACACGAAATAATTTCATGTAAACAGACGGCAATTGAATCTACACATGTGATGGAAGAAACACACATGGATTAACAGAAAGAAAAATCCAACTCTTGCCGACTAATGCTCAGGGTTCTTATCTAATCGCCCGCAACGTTGAGTGTCAGTGGATGAATCATCCGAAATTTGTCGTAAATGGAGTCCACAAATCAGCCGTATTTTCACAGGGTGTAAATGAACTTCATTGTACAAAACCGATGGTTGAATTGCAATACTTGTCAGGTAAACGCTCATTAGCAGCTAAATTCGACAGGTTATTCTTTAAAGAACTCTGAAAAGTGAATATAAAATGGAATTATTGTTCGTGATCATGGGTTTAAATACTATCCACATGTGTTTGTGCGAATGTGATTGAACATGTTGGTCGTACCAATCTTCCCTAACATTGGCATACCAACGCAAATATTAAACTGCTTTTTCGCTGTGTCAAGAGAATGCGGATCTTGATCTCCGTATCCTAGAATTAAGGGTGCAAACAGAGTAAAAATAAGTGGTGGAAAGTGTCTGGTGAAAATACATGCAAATATGCATTCGAGAACACTGAAAATAGATTCACCCGATCAATTGACCAACATTTATTGGTTAAATTAGGAATGCACGGTTGGATTTTGTTTGAAGTTTCCAATCATATATCAGCATTTGTTCGTAATATTGCACGAGTTCACTGCCATTCCCCATGTTTGCACGTTGATTGTAAGGATGACATGACATAATTGTTTGAACAAAATAAGTGAGGTCAACACCTTTTTACGCGATTAAAGGTTTTCATGTCTGAATCGATACTTTCGATAGAGTTTAGCGTATGTTACTAAATTCTTTTAAACAACACACCTCGTAATAATGTTATTTTGTTGACAGCCGATCGTAACGTAACAAGTAAGACTTAATTCTGTTCTTCGACTTGGTGTGCAATTGTCACTTGAAAATTTGGTGAGAATGAAATCTTTATGCGCTCATGATGTACATCCACGGTGAACATCAATCGAATAAGCCCAACATTAACAACAAGTCACAGTGATGTATATTTGTTGCATGATACAAACGCATTTATAACCATGGATTCGTCAGCGAAATACATTTGTTTAGATTAACCCAGCGTTTACCTGGCTTGCATCTTAACACGATATTTGGCTACGTGACATTGATTTTTGTTTTAGTTGAAGTTTTGAAGTTAATTTTATTTTTTCCACAGTTGCTTAATGTTGTATTTTAGGGCGTATATTGAAATATCGAAAAGCATATTGTTCGTAATTATTATTTTTTCTCAAAATGGGGATTTTTAATCAAAGGTCCTTTAAACAGCTTATGCGATTGATTTGTGCGTTATTGCATAAGTTTTATTACGTAATAAGCTGTGGATTAGCAAATAGCAATTTAAAAAATATCATTTTATCCTAAAACACGAGGATTCGCTAAACTGTGTAAATTTTGTTTTGTATTTCAATTAGACTGACCTGAAGTAATGGTGATCTCCAACGCCATGGCGAGAAGTCGATTTTCTTCGTTCATGAATTGATACACTTCGACAAACTTGCTGTCAATGTGGTCAATAGACCATGAGTGAATTTCTTCTTGGTTTTGCAGGGCTGGAGTCCTGTGAAATCAAAAAATGCTACATTATCGCTTTTCCAATATGTACTTCTAAATTGTTAAAATCTTGTATTTTCTATTCCATTAACGATAGTCAACGCACCGTTAATAACGGTAATAAACGATCTATACTAATCAGCATTATATCACCTTTTTAATAATCGCATTTATATATTATTAATATATATTTTCATTTTATAGAACGTTAGCACACCAACAAAATATCGTTGGTATTTTTTCTGATTTTATATTGCAGAGACATCTAAAAATGGCTGTTTTGCATTGATTTCAGGATTTAGCAAAGTAGAAAATCAGGATCGAACCAAAAAATCTTTTAACCCAACAGCGGAATGAAGTTTTAATGTCAGGTTACGGCTACACATAACTGATGTTCGGCAACAACAACGAACTCATTCAGGTGTGCTTCGGACTTTCTTTTCAAACGTCATATACTACTCAATGATAGATTCCGTTTTGGAACAAAAATACTTAAATTCACCCAACAATGCGTTCTTTTGAATGCATGATGTAATTCAGACCTTTCAAAAAATACATATCGAATTGAAAGAGATTCCATTGGGCGGGAAAAAACAGGTACCTTATCTAGGATTTTGTGCCAGAAATGAAGGGCTGCAAACAAATGATTCACTTTATTCTAGGCGAAAGTTCGCTCATATTTCGGAAAACTGGAATGCATTAGTGAGTAAGGCTAATTAAGTGTTTCTCACATCTCCCACACTTAAGCATTACTTTGGTCATCCATAAGCGCCCTGAGAGCTTGATCGAGAATCACTCTGTTATTCTGTGTTTGCGCCTCGTGGTTCGTTGTACGAACCCTATGTAACTGTGACATTCAAGTATAACTTTTTTAATCTCACAATGTTGATTTCATTATCATAGTTGATGTGGCAATAGCTCAAGTTTTATTTCGAAATATACGGAAATATGAATACGGAAAATTAACGATGGAAACATGTCGTACCATGTGGTTTGACTGTCCCTAATAGTTGTTTAAAATTTTTATATATTCTATGTACCGCATCACCTTGTGGTTCTTACACATTGATTTTTCTATCCTTAATAAACTTCTGTGATCTGAGTATGTCGTTTGGAAACGATTGCCCCGCCGAATGTCTTCCTAACCATAATGCTATAATCAAACATTATAATATAACTGATGTCATAACACATTATATCTAACTGCATTTGTAAATATATTATAATAGTTCAATGTCATGTACGAGAAACTATTTATTTGTAAGGCCTCAGGACTAACTTACAGGATTCCTGGCCTGCAAAACCAAGAAGATATTCACTCATTTTCCATTTGCCAAATAGACACCAAGTTTGTCGAAGTGTATCAATGCATTCTCGCCATGCCTTTGGAGATCACAATTTTCCAGATCTGTTGGTTTGAAATCTAAAACAAAATTTACAGAGTTTAGAGAATTCTCTTGTTTTAGGATAGAATGATATTTTTTAATTTGATTTATTGCTAATTCACAGCTTATTAACTTATAAACCTTATGCAATAACGCACAAATCAATCTGAATTGCCGTTTAAAAAGCTTCGGTTAAAAATGTGCTATTTTGTGAATAAAAAAATAAGCAAAAGGAACAATATGCTTTTCGATATTTTACTCTATGCTCTAAAATACAACATTAGGAAAATGTAAAAAAGAATAAAATTAACTTCAAAATTCGCTCAGTAATTTATGAACGTAAATTAGATGAATAAAATGCTTTTCGTCGCTTCATAATCATGATACAAAAATGGAATTAACTGATTCTAATATAACTACCATAATCTCGATTGTTTTCCGAAACGAAATTATTATATATTAATGGTTTTGGATGTAATAATTTGAATAAGTTTCTATAATGCTTACTCGCTCTCTCTGCCTTGCTCTTTAGAATGCGGACGAAAAGTATGAACAACATTCACACAAGAGATGACATTTGCACGCGAAGATCACAACGCATGTGGTTGGTTAAAATCCGTACGATCGATTTTGTGGTTGCACTCAGTGCGACCTGAAATTCATTGATTAAAAAAGTCTCACGAGTGGTTAAACATTGCTCAAACCAGAAGACAAATCGTAGCAAATATATGAAAATGACTGGAGCGTAGTAAAGCGCATACATATTAATTAAAAACTGCAGCAATTACCCATGTTGCATACATAATGGAAAAAACGTTCTATAAAAAACCGCGAAATTATATTGTTTTTATATAATAGTTCATTCACTTAGGAACAGTTTGATTTGTAAAAAGAGTAGCTCATCCACTATCCGACGCATGATTTTGGAATATTCAATAACGGCGTTTAAAAATCTCTCTTGTATTATATTTTGTCTCAGGTTTCATGGATTATTATGTGTGCTATACGCGTGCAGTACATTTCCAATTGTCTTTGAATCGGACTATTTTCCCAGTAATTGTTCCGAATGTAAGAAAAATGAAATTAGAACAGTTATATGACAACGTTTCGCATCTAACACTGACGCTGCCTCAGATCATTGTGGGATATTCAGAGAAGTGAACATAGATGATTAGCAATACAACCTTCACTACCAATCGGTCTCTAACTAAGCAGACACTGGATGTCAGGGCGCGTGTACAAACCCCTAATCAATTGGATTAATTTCTAATCCACATGTCCCCAATGAGGAAAGCACACCGTGTTAAGCCGGTGCCTTATTGACTGGGGGCTGCCAAGCTGCAGGCCCGCGGTTGCCGTCCAATTAGACCTGAAAATCCATACCATCGTCGGAAGCAGCCCCAGACGTTGAGCTCTTCGCCAGTCGAGCCAGAGCTTTTAACCGGTATATGCAGCTTCCCGGTTTTTATCCGTAGAATCGGAATTGAGTGACCTCTCCATTGGTGTGTTGAAATGTTCGCCAGGTCAGTTTAATATGGGGAACTCGCTGTTGCCCAAGCAGTTAGTGCTTCAACTCCAAGGCACGACCGGAACCAAAGGAACAGCTGGGCTGATAAATATAGACAACGGTGCCGTAGCAGGAGTTTGCAGGACGACAAACTTTGGACTGCCTACAAGGACCCCGTCTCCGGAAGCCCCAGCGAAGTATGCTACTAAATTTAAAAAAACGCCTTTTGCTTTGGATGTTAGAATCAAATCTTGGAGTGAAGATTTGTCTGGGCCTCTTTGTCGTGAATAGTGATATAGGTGGTTGTGAAGAAAATGAGTTTAATCATCTTGCGGACATTATATTCCGCATGTTGCTAGTGCATCCGTCTGGTGCAAAACCCTAGAAAGTTGAAATAACCTACTTTGAATACTTGATTTCCGCTTAGATTTAAGGCATCATGCCTTATTTCTAGCAACATTTCTGAAGTGGGTAAGCGGTAAATTAAACCAAGGATTGAGTTCTATCCCGATTCCAGAAGCGAATTGCACCACATGGTATCCCTTGCCCAAAACATGTATCAAAAACAGTTGTAAATTGACGTCATGCGTTATATTGCATGGTAATCTCACAACTTGTACTTGCGTGGTCAAACCGATGCAAGATCATGTTCGCAATTGCCAGCTTGGAAACACGTCTCTGACACAACGGTCATGTTATGATTGCTCGATTGTGTTAAAACATCTATTTATTTCGCAAAAAAACAGCGCATTATTTAATGAACGGTTAATGGTGGTTTTGTTATGTAGCGATGATTTATGTATGGTGTCTATTGGCAAAACACTTTGAGAGCCGGAACATCGTGATGTACAGAGCCGTTTTCTGAGATTGAGTTATCAGGATCTTGGAAATCAGACCCTTCGCTTGTGTTGCCGAGGCTGTCTTTGATGTACTTATTCTAACCTCATCGGGAAGATTTCAATTCCGTATTCACTAAGGATTTTTTCGAAGTCTGTGATAGCACTTGTTACGAAAATTAGTTCATCGCCTTTATAATTTGGTGACCGGGGTGTTATTAAGGTAGGCACAAAACACAGTCAATTCCTCCTATCTTTTCTGCCATAATTTTCACTGTTTTTATTCGCGCTGTTGTTTATCAGTTTCCATCGTATTGGCGTCCTCTGGAACGCCAAAAAAGATTAGACTGCGCTTTATACGTACACCGTTGAGTCCTTTTATTTCCCATCAGATTATAATGGGGATGATTCAATTTTTGCATTCCGGAAACTCATATAGCATTTAGGGTTTTAAAATCACAGTTTCCACGAGAATGATATGGAATCCTTTCAATGTTGAAAGTTATTTTCAGTAAACGTGGTTCGCCGAAATTTGGGATGCTT
>JACCGJ010001217.1:10617-62250 GCA_013407085.1 Atriophallophorus winterbourni
TATGTTTCGTCAATATTTTCTTCCACACTGCTTTTTTAACCAGTCATTATGCTAGTGATTTGTGGATCCTTCTGCTTATTTCGACTTTAATTTGCTGCGAAAATTTGTGATAAGCTAGATCGCGTGAGACTTTCGGTAATTTGAACTAAGCTTGATCTTGACTCGTGTACGTAAATTGGTACGTACTCGATATTGTTTTGAAATTGACCCGGATTTTAACTCGGTTATTCTCAATAATGAAGATATGTTTTTACTATATTTGATTGGCTCAATACGGTACCGCATTTTTAGACAAATCCTCTTCGGTTCTGATATACCTTGGGATTTCGCGTTTCACTCAGCTGGGGACATTTCCTTCATTGTCAATTTAAATCAAAAGTACTCAATTATAATGTACCAAATAGTGCTCAGTTAATTCGGAGTGTTCAACCGTCTTCGCGAATTTCGATTCGACATTTTCAGTGCATTCGTCAAACAATCGTATAGCAGGTGGAATGTTCAAGGAGTGTTTTAACAAGTCGCTCTAGAACAAATTTCCTGATGAGTTGAAACTGTTTAATAATACCTTTCCTGAGGACAGTTTCACTAATAAGTCTCCTCACATTCTCTTTTCTGAATCTTTGGGACCATTCGGGCACCGTTTTGCTGAACCAGCAGAGGCGAAACTCAACGAAATGGAAAGAAAAATAACAGCAAAGAGAGTAGAAAATTAGAGAGGTAAATTACTTTCAAAGAAATTAAAATTGAGATAAGTTAGTTAGAAGTTAGCAGAATGCTATTTAAAAAAGAGAAGATGGTTCACACCGATGAGGAAATATATAAACAAATATTACTGCCACCGGGAATCGAACCTGCGTCCCCGAACTCCTAAGCGAATCAGATGACCACTGCACCATAACCATATTTCCGTATCGTTCAACCCGGAATATCCAAAGTTTTGACTGGAATAGCTCTCGTCGTGAACCAGAAAAATCGGTTGATGAGTTTGATAGAAAAACAGTCCAAAACTTTGTTGTGGCGCTACATCGAAATATGAAAAGTCACCAATCAACGTAATCAGTGTTTATGTCTATTTGAGTTCCCATGTGTGTGTATTAGACTGAACACTACATAACGTCCCCAAGAGTGTAGGAGAAAACGCACAGGAGAGGAAAGATATATCGCGGTAGCCAAAACGTGCACGAACGTACAACGCAGTAATCGCGAAATACGACTTAACGGAAATTGTATCAAGTTCAATTAATTTTAGGTTCAGTAAAACAAAGCTATTATATAGCCGTCCTCCAAGAGGTCTGGTCAGAGGCGACTTCTGATCAAGAATTACCATTTTATCTGGCCAAGCGATTTCAGGTCGTTTCAGGCTGGAACATAGTATCTCAGCAACCAGTCACTTCGAAGTCAGCTAGGCACTTGATCTGCACGGATCGATTGTCGGTAGTCACCAGGTTAGGGTACACTATAAATCGATCAAGACTAAGATAAATCACGTCTCATATGGAGTGAAAGTACTGCCGGAGCCGCCTCACATGGGTGAAAGTGCTGCTAGCGGGAATCGCCCGTCTGGCATGGTCTTAGTACGAACCCAGTAGGAGCAGACGTAAGCACATCCGTAAGCTTGACAAAGAAGAAACAGATGCTTTCAAAACATTGTCCCTGCTGAGAATTTCCTGCACCTCCGGGGTTGTTGGCAAACATCCTCGCCTGGAGAAAGCTG
Source organism: Atriophallophorus winterbourni (assembly GCA_013407085.1). NCBI lineage: Eukaryota > Metazoa > Platyhelminthes > Trematoda > Plagiorchiida > Microphallidae > Atriophallophorus > Atriophallophorus winterbourni. The sequence continues at coordinate 12,332 of JACCGJ010001217.1, forward strand.
AGTGGCGTGTAGTGCTTGTGTGATACGTTTCGTGTTAGACGGTGTGTGCTCACGTTTTGAACAATCGAGTTTGTTGGTGACAAGCGTTAGTGATCCGTGAGTGGCGTGTGCCACGGTTTCTACAGCGGGAGTTGAATGTGTACCTGAGGAGTGAGAAGAAAAACTCTCTGGTGCATGGGTTTGAGGTCACGGCCGAGTTATAGTGATGAGGTACGTAAAACGTGCACGAGCATGTACCCAGTGATAATAACACGTTAAATATGTACCACATAGTCGGCCAAACTTAAGGGTTACAGTTTCGCTCGCCTAGTTGTTGTTGTGGCCGGCGCTGATATAGTAGAGTGTATTGTAGGAGTTATCACCGGTGGTGCTGGGCTTTGCGTCCGGCCTTGCGGAAGATGAATGCCGGTTTGACTCTTTCAATGGAGACCGTGCCGTGCTGACCGTCGCGGTCAGTCACAACTGTGTTTTTGGACCGCTGAATAATCCTAATTGGTCAAGCTTGATGAGGGTGAAGAGGTTGCTTCACAATATATTTTCAGAGAAAGACATGCTGGCAATGTGTCAAATTCTTCGGTACGTAAGACGGTTTTGCCTTAAGTCGCGGGGGTGGTGCGTGGATCGACTCATATAATGTTGCAAGCGCGCCACGTAATCTACATAGGCAAACGGTGAATGCCTATCTGGAGAGACATATTCAACAGGTAATGATTGTGAAACGTCACACATAATATTATCCGTGCTCTCGGGCAATTTAAGAGGTCTAATGACGAGAGAAGTGGAATTACTATGTTGCGCGATCTCGCCGTCGACAGCATCCGCTGCAGCGATTTCTTTGAGGTCGAGGGAGGATGGCAACTCTACCACGCTTATTCTAGAGAGAGCGTCTGCGACAGGATTTTGAGCACCTTAGATATGTCGTATTTCAGTCGTGAATTGACTGACAAAATCCAGGTGTCTCATCTTTCTTGGGGAGTATCCATCCGCCGATCTGCTCAGTGAGTGAATGAGGGGCTTATGGTTAGTAATCACGGTAAACTGCCTGCCCTCTAGAATGTGGTGAGTGTTTGATCGCTCGGTATATTGCCAATAGTTCCAGACCGAATGTGCTATACCGATTATCTGCCGGTTGAAGTTGTCCAGAGAAAAATGACATCAGGAATTATGAGCCGTCAACATACTGTTGAAGCACTACTCCTACTGCTTCGGCGGATCGTCCGTGAATAATGACAGAGGCCGCTAGTCTTTGAGGTATGTGATATCGATGTATGCTACTTGAGCGACGTGAATGCAGATTTGGCTTCTCCCGTTAAACATAATGTCTTAGCGTTACCACGGAGCAGATCGCTTAATGGATGAAAGACTCGCATTGTGGGATAAAACGTCGGTAAAAGTTCACTAGCCCCATAAATCGTCGAAGTTCCTTAAAGGTGGTGGGCTCTGGGAAGTTTGGGATTGTTCCCGTGTTTTCTTCATGTGATGAATACCGAAAGCCGAGAGTCTATGACCTAAAAATCGACTGCTGTCTGACCAAGAATGCACTTGGTCACGTTGGTAGTAACCCAATGACTTGACAAACGATGAAATGGGGCAGCAAGGTTACTAATATGGCCGTCCTTAGATGAGCTAGCGATCAGTACATCGTCGAGGTAAACGAACGCGAAATCGAGGCCCCTGCAAACCTGGTCCATAAATCGCTGGATGGTTTAAACGAACGGCATACGCAAAAACTCGTAGAGGCCAAACGGCGTAGTAACGGCCGTTGCGGTATATGCACTTCAGCTACTGGATTAGGTTGTACGCCCTAACCAGGTCTACTTTGCTGGAGATGGTAAATTCGTGAATCTTGGCCGTCAGTTCCTGAATATGCGGAATGAAGTACCTTTCAGGTAGCGTCGCCTTGTTCAGACTACGGTAATCACCACCGGGTCGCAAATCGTTTAGGGTCTTTTTCGGGGCTATATGTAGAGGAGAGGACCAGGGTCTACTAGATGGCCGTATAATGCCTAAACGCAGCATGTGCTGGAACTCTTTGCACGCGATCTGCAATTTCTCTGGCGCTAATCGCATCGGTCTTCCGTAAACCGGGGGACCACTGGTGGCGATGTGGGGTTCTACTCGTGCAGTAACCGCCAGAAGAGCAGTGGATGACGATTGGAATGAGTTAGGTTATTTCGCGAACAAAGTGGCATAGCGGGGTTCTTCTTCGCCGAAATGTAACGCAGGGGAAATTTTTGCATCTCTGCTTGGGGTACCAAGAGCTTCAGGAGGAGTAGTCCCATCTATCAGCTGCGAGCAGCGAGAATCAACAAGAATGTGGAACAAGTGTAGGAAATAAACGCTCAGGATCTCAAATAGAACCGCAGTGATTGTAAAATTCCAGCGGAATTCATGACCTAAACCCAAATCCAGGGTCAAGGAGCGTTGACCGTAGGCTGTTATAAGCGATCCGTCAGCCACCCTTAAGTGTTGGCTCATCGGATTGGACGTTACGCGGGTGTCTAACGGCCGACACTTATTTCAGCACCGATGTCTACCAGAAAACGCAGACCTGTGGACTTATCCTTGATAAAGAAAAGACGACTCAATCTCATCTGGCGGAAAACAGTAGTAGTCGTTAGTTGTCGGCCCAGGAGTTTCGCGCTGGCGATGTGCGATGGGCGCAAAGTTTAATACAACGCCCACATCATCGCCGTATTTCCGATGGATCCAGCAAACGAGTGACCGGATATGACTACTCGAGCGTTGGCGAAATGGGGTGCGTAATCGTGACTTACTGTTGAGTGTGAGGTTTCGAGCCTCATTGCGTACAACTGCAACCTCAGCCATTAGATCCATTTTATTATCCTTTGTGCGTGATCATCCTGCGGTTACCCTGGAAATATGGGCGTAGGAATTGATACATTCAGCGATGTTGTCCGCCATTTCCACAAGCTCAGGTACCGGAGTGCATTTTCCACTAACCAAGATGGCTTCTACGCACTCAGGAAAACGTTGGAGCAATAGTTCCTTCAGCAATAACTCGTCCATGTGTGATGACTCTGGCAGGTGGCGCGTTTTAATTAGTATGGTAGATGGCTTTTTGTTGGCAATGTCTGAGTTGCCGAATAGCTGATGTATCATAGATCGTTCAGACGTGACCGTGCGGGAAATCACGGCCTGCTTTACCTTACGGTAGCGCTCACATATGGGGGCAGCCAGGAATGCGTCGCGTACCCGTAACAACACATACCCGAGGAGTTTTTGCGTTAGATGCGAAAACATAGGTGGGTCATCAACTATATTTTAGCCCTAAATTCAGTTTCTTAAAAATAAGACGGAAAATCGACCGCAACTCCTCCCAAGATTCGTGGTTGAGAAAATCATCAATGATTTCTGTAATCCCAAGCAAGACAAGACTACAAGACGAATGGCTTTCACGATCAGCGGTTGTGCCGTCGAGGTCAAAATAACGCGTTTATAATAGCTCATGATTAACAAGAGAAAATGATCCCAAAGTGCACGATTATTCGAGGTACAACAAATTACCTGAAAAACTCTGATGTAAAGCGTGAAAATTTGACGTACCGGAAAAATACACGAAGGATGCATGCTCATTAATTTTTAGTAGACTGACCACTACAATAACGTCCCCAAGAGTGTTGGAGAAAACTTACAATTTAAATAAAGTATGTACGAATATGCCAGAACCGGATGCTTCAAAATTTAAGGCTTGGATGCAGCACGATCTTAAGGCGTGGTTTGACTCGTGCTGTATTATGGAAATAAACTCATGTTATACTCACAACATGAAAATCGGCTTACTAGAAAGCGTGAATCGCCACACCACTACAAACTACAACTGCTTATATTTAACGTACACAATGAAAGAGATCTACACGCATAGATGCTACGAAGTAGATCAGATACACCCAGCCGTGTTTACCCCGGTAGCCCATGATAGGAGAGAAACGGCACAACCGCTGATCGTGAAAGCCATTAGTCTCGTAGTCTTGTCTTGCTTGGGATTACAGAAATCATTGATGATTTTCTCAACCACGAATCTTGGGAGGAGTTGCGGTCGATATTTTCCGTCTAACACGATCTCTGAAGTACAATGGCGTGGGTTTATATCACACTGAATGTGTCCCATCTAAACGGCGCCATAACCGATAGACTAAGATTCACGTAGATATCCCTGACACATAAGTTCCCAAAAAGGGTTATTCTTTCTGATCCTGGCGTCAAAGTACAAGACAATCATCAAGTTTAAAGGATAACGGTCAATCTGGAAAACATTGAAATGCATACAAAGATTTGACTGACACAAATCACGCAAAGGCCACCCGATCTGAAATCAATCAAGATCCGAATCAAGAACCTGAAACAATTTCTGATTCTGTTACTCGAACAATATTAACGAACGATCCCAAAACTTGCCAAGCCGGAATTCAGAGAATTCTGACCAATAATTTCAGTCCACACCAAGTCATTATTCACGAAAAATACTATCAAGTACATATATAATAATGACAGCAGCCTTATCAACAAATTAATGGAACTGTCCGTTATTTGTAACGAAACGATACCGCATATATTCGCCGTAAACAGAAACGTAATTCCACGCCCCATTGTCAGACAAATAAATCACATTTGCGCAGCATGTCTCTATACCGTCGTGGCCCTTTTTATGTGATGGAGGAGGAGTAGCACACTGCTTCAAGCAGTCGCTTATCTTTATAGTTATAAGCAATGTGACCGTTGATGCTGATTGATCCCGACCATTTGGTGTGCCTTGTCTTTCCTACCAAGGTACTTCAGCATAAATACTGGTGGTGTAAATACGAATTAAGTAGGGAAATTTCCATGCCATTTTCGTTGACAAAAGTGATTCTAAGCAAACAGAGTTCTCTTGATTTCAGGAATTTTGGGCGACGAGCGAGTCGTGTTACCGACGACTGGTGTAAAACATCTAAGCCAATTCGATTGCAAATACCAAACATATTTTCAAGGTCATGTTTTGCGTTTCTTGAAAGAACATCTCTTCTGACTCAGTAATATTTGTGCAGATTACGCCTAAAGTCTCCACGTGCTTTATATTATATTTTGGCGCGTAATGATGTGAGACGGGTTTGATCAGAAATTTCTCTTTCACATGAAGTTTTGGCGGCATTGCTACCGTCGAACACTTATCTGTTTTAGTCACCATATGGATAAACGTAGGCTTGTTAGAGCATGACGCATTTACTACGGGCTCTTCGGTAGTAACATTTGAGTCTAGGACCAAAAGTGTTGTATAATGAACATTTGAATTTATTTTACTGATATCTAATTTTTAAAACCTGCTGGTATTTTTGTATAATTTACCATTTTGTTTTACCCAACTACTTGAGTTTATTCTTTATCGAGCCTATTTTTTCTTTATTTGGCCGTTCCCGCGCTATTGGAAGTCAGTTTGTAAACTTTATTGAAAGTAATGTTTTTGACGACGGACAACGTATGCTGTATTTGTTTCACTATTGTAAAGGTCAAGCGCGAGATGCCATCGATGGATGTAGTATGTTGTTGCCCGAAACTATCTACAAACGGGGGCGAGAGATATTAACTGATCTCTACGGACAGACTCACGTTATCGCCCTGTCAATGATTGACCAATTAATTTGATCCATGGAACAAGTAAAGTCAAACGGGGTTTCGATGACTCAAATCTTGATAGAGATGCAGAACTGTGAGACTGCTCTATCTCAAATGAATTACGATGCGGACCTATATTCGTTGACGACACTTGAATTAATCATCTATGAGCTGCCACACGAATTGCAGGATCGGTGGGTGAGATTAGTTGATGTGATTCACCAAGACAATCGCCAACCAAAGTTCCACGACTTGCAACGTTTCATAGCAAACGAAGCACGAATAAGTACTAGTCGTTTCGGTCAAATCGCAACGAAAGCAAATGTAAAGGTAACTGACAAGACAGGAAGAGAATTTGGTCGAATGCATAATACGGTGAATCAAATGGACCAGTTTCACTCGAAAACAGCATTGAATTGCTATGTTTGTGGTGGTGAACACAATTTGGAAAAGTGTGACATGTTTAAATCTTACGATGTGACCGGTCGGTGGAACGCTGTCAAGAAACATCAGGCTTCTTTCTTGTGTCTTCTCAAAGGTCATTGTGCTACGGATTGTCCAAAAAAGGATTGTGTTCAGTTTCTGGCTGTAATGGAAGAAACAGTCACCTTTATGTTTACAAGGAGGAATAAACAATAACAAATTCACTGAAATGTAACAGTCTAAATAATAGTTACGAACTTGTTTTATCTAGGCACATTTCCTGTTACCATACCGGGACCACATGGCGCAGTAGATACTTACACTATGCTAGATAATGGTTCTGATGTAGCACTGGTGAAAAACAGTCTTCTACTAAAGTTAGTAATTAAACCTGAGAAAGAAGTCTTGCGCGTTCGAAAATTAAATTCGGTATCTCATCTAGACTCAGGCACGACGGAATTGTCACTAGGTCCATTGGGTTGCCAAGAGCCCACCGTGCTCATAAATCGTGAAATTTTGTGTGCCGGAGTTACTTGGAAACAATAGTTGTTCAGCTGCTATTGACGCCATGCCGTGGGAAAGTTTGAAAGACCTTGACTTACCTGACATTCCTGATTAAACTGTTGGCCTGAATATTGAAGCAGACGTACCGGATGCGTATTGGGTGATGGAGCAAAGATTATGCCGCCGTAACGAACCCTTGGCTTATCAAACCAAATTTGTCTGGGTGGTTCTTGGAACAGTTATCTCAGACTCGACGCGCAACAAGTTTGTGCACAGCGTACAACGGCAAGACAAAGATGTGGCTGAGCAATTAAAGTTGAGGTACAATAATGCATCCGACGATAATGCCTCATGAGATCAACAACTGTCGAGGACGCAATAAAGGCCGTTCAACTAGTCGAAAAGTCTTGTTTTTTGAGAGGGAAATTTTAATGTCTGTTTATCTTGGAAAAGAGATTTCCATAGACTCTGCAGCAACCGTGAACAAGCAAAGTCGCGTTTACAGAGTCTGCGTTCTAGTTTTCTACAAAATCCTGAGTTAATTCAAAGGTATGCCAGTGTAGTGGAACGCAATTTTATCTGCGGATATGCAACTCCTCCTCCGAATCATCAATTTTCGACAAACAAACTCGATGGTATCTTCCTCATCACGCATTTATTAACCCTATGAAACCTGGTAAGTTTAGGATTGTACATGATTGTGCCACCAAGTTCGGATGTGTATCACTAAATGATTCTTTATACCAAGGTCCAGATACACCTCGGAGCTTAGTCGGTATACTTCTGCGATTCCGGAAAAGGTGATTGAAGTAATATTCATGCAATTATCTGTTCCTGTTATTGACCGAGGTGCTCTGAGGTTTTTGTGATGGCCGAACAATGACATATCTCAAACTCTTACTGAATACCAGATGGCGGTTCATCCCTTCGGAGCTGTTTCGTCTCCATTTGTCGCGAATTTTGCACTCAAGCCAACGCTTGTGCATTGCGATCAGGACGCCTTTTCGCTGGTTTCCGAAGCTATTAAAAATAACTTTTATGTTGACAATTTGCTAATTTCTGTATCAAGGAAGATTGAGGCAATAAACTTTATCGACTAAATTTGCCGGACGCTTAAGAAATGCGGTTTCACTTTGCAGAAATGGTTGCCGAATTGTAAGAGTGTTTTGACAGATGATCCAAATAAAGAATTAGCTCATCCGGATGGTAAATTTTATGTGAATCCCGTCCCTCCAGGTAAAAAAATTGGGTCTTAAATGGGATTCGGTTGCTGATGAGTTTCGTTTTTTGTTTTGCCGAATGATGTTCCCCTTACAAGACGCTCGCTGATGTCAGCGGTTTCTCCCTTGTTTGAACCTTTGGGGTTCTTGCTCCAATTCTGTTGCCTGACAAGTTGCTATTACAAAAACTTTGTCGCGAAAAATTGTATTGGAATGCTGAACTATGTTCGACAGACGTGCAGGTTTGGAAGATCTGGGTGTCAAATGTTCGGTAACTGCAATTTCTAAGAATACCTCAATGTATGAAGCGCGAAGGTGCATATGTAGTTCGACCACAGTTACATGCATTCTGTGATGCGTTGGAAGTTGGGTATGGAGCCGCGATTTAAATTCGATTTTGTCCTAAGTCGGATCTCGCATATTGTTGCCTACTCTACTTGAATTTGCGCGTTGCTCTAGTAAAGCCCGATACTATTCCGCGTCTGGAATAAGTAGCGTCTAAGCTGGCAGTATCACTCACTGCCGTAGTAAAAGAAGAAATTCATTTGGAATTAGATCAAACATGCTTCTGGGCTGATTCGACTATACTTGAAGAGAATACAACGATATCACCGAACGTGGATGCTGTTTCCGGAACTAGTTTTGTCACATAAAGGAACCAGGCTAGCTAGATTGGTAAGGCATGGAAACGTCTAGTTTCTAACCATTCTGGCTGAAAATCCCGGTGGATTTTGTCAAATGTGTGAGCCATGGAGAACGTCTTGTGCATTATGACATTATCTCACTTTGTTCCTCGGTAATAACGTCTGATTGTCAGTATAATATAATCAGCGATTGGGTAATGATATAGGGTAGGCTACCAGAGCATGTACGCTGTTAGCCTTTGAGAAATCCGGCGCGGATTTCGGGGGACGAGCGGTGTAAGACGAACATTTGAATTTATTTTACTGACATCTTTTTGCCTAAATCTGCTGGTATTCTTGTATACTTCACCATTTTTGTTTTACCGAACTACTTGAGTTTATTCGTTATCGAGCCTATTTCATGTTATCTTTATTTGGCCGTTTCCGCCCTGTTTGAAGTTGCCATCACTTGTTGTCATTGTTACTGTTGAATATTTGTGTTTTTGAATTCAGTGCGAAGCGAAATAATTGAGGTTTGCTATTTTATTGTGTAATTATTTTGCTTCAATAGTACCGTACGCATTGTCTTGTCAATATCTTGAAGGGCTTCGACGCGTAGCTCAACCATTGGATAGTCACATTGGTGTTTACATAGTGACTGAATTCTTTGACGTTGGACTCGATTTTCTCCGGACAGTTTTGTCGGTTAGGGGTGTAATAATGACGTTTGATATCAATTCAATCAATTGATTAATTCCCGATTCCAGTCCATTTGAAGGCTTTTCAATATCATTGTCAGCATTGTTCTCCTCAGAGGATGTCATTGTCGTTCTGGCAATGCAAACTTAGCCGACGTAACAAACACCAGGACAAATATCTGCATTAATAATCGCAAATAAATCCGTGGGCATGTACTTTAAACGACCAAGCGTAACAAACAACAGTCGCCGCCTCGTTAATTACTGCCTTTTGGTGAACCACACACACAAACAGAGTCACTTTGTTTCCTTTTCAAGGTCATCCGGTCTGGTTAATTTTCAGAACATTTCAATGGTGTGCGCACATGCAGTGTTTCAGTTGATCGATCGATGATGAATAGCGTGAGTGTGAAAAATAGCGGCGATCACGAATGAAAGTAAAATCAAAAATGAATCCCGCAATACGCTTCAGAAGTTGATCGCACGTTGTTGAGAATATCAGCAGTCGATTCAAAAGAATTAGCTCATTCCTTTGACGCTAATTTCTTTGAGGACTTGAAGGGTAACAATAATGTTGCACGCGTAGATCTGATATGAAAAGTTCGCAAAAAACCTAATTTGCAGGTGTTACTGAATACCGCTACGCAAGTGGTATATTCCGAAAGCTCACAATGAGAGGAATCCAAAAAGGTATAATATTCAGAGTAATTCAAAGTTTTAATGGTCCAAAAAGCAAATACTTTACAGTAACCACAGATTAAAATTATACGGAATGCATAAAAACGTCACAAATGTTTTATCCATATGAAAAGTCAGCACGTGTATTCAGGTGCAAGGTTGGATTTGGTCAACATACACTTGTCAAGTTCAGCCTTGAACATGTTCAGGCTTGTTGCGCAAATGATATGTGGGGGCAGGGAGTTCCATATAAAAAAACTCTGAGAGCAAAGAAAAACCTTCGACAATTTGATCTGGAGTGTGGGATAATTAACTTGTATCCATGCGATCTGCTACCCCGTGCTTCTTGCCGATGAAACAGTTGTTCAAGTGGGTGATCCACTGTATGCAGAATGTTGAACAGCAGGATCAAGTCACCCCTGAGACGACGGTACGAAAAGTCAAAGAGGTTTAGAGTTGCAATCCGCTCCTCGTATGGCCTGTTGTATAGCCCGGTGACCAGTTTTGTAGCGCGGTGGTTTACACGTTGCAGCAAGGTCATGTCCTTTTGTAACCATGGGGCCCATGCTTGAACAGCATACTCAATTGTTGGTATGATATAGGTGTTATTTATACGTGGGCGCATCTTCTTTGAGAAACGACCAAAGATCATTCTGAGCAATCCTAAGCTTTGGCAGGACATTTTGTATACAATAGAACACTGCCGTGAAGACTTCCAGTTACTGCTAATCCACACGCCCAGGTCTTTCTCTTCAGTAACCCATGAAAGTTGCTGAGATCACAGAGAGTATGTGAATTCGAAGGATTTACCGACGTTTAACATTTTATATTTTTGGATGTTGAAAAGAAGGCAGTTCCGCAATGGCCAATTGTCAAGTGCTTCGAGATCTTTTTGGAGAATTTGGCAATCTTCTATGGTGCGTATGCTAGTCCAGACTTTGCTGTCATCCGCAAATAAAATGATTTTTCTGCATACAATTTCGGGTATATCGTTCGCGTACACGAGGAAGAGTATTGGCCCCAAGACTGAGCCTTGAGGTATGGTACTTGTAACTTCTACTGGGCTGGATAGTTCCCCATCAACTCTAACCATTATAACTCTATTTGTCAATTAATCCTTTTCCAGGCCACTAGTCTGCCGCACACCCCGATCTGCTCCAATTTTTGTAGCGGTATGCTGTGGTTAATACGGTTAAGAGCTTTAGACATGTCCAAGTAACAAGCATGGATAGGGCATCCATCGTCCACGGCTTAAGTCTAATTATCAAGAGTTATGAGAACATTTGTGAGACAGAAGTGTCTTGTCCTGAATCCGTGCTGTGCGATGGAAATCGGCTTATTTTGTTCCAAGTGTTTGATAAGTTCGTCGGCCACAAGTCGTTCAAGAACTTTAGAGACCACTGGCAACAACGTGACTGGTCTGTAGTTAGACACATTAGATCGGTTCCCTCCTTTTTATATCGGAGTGATTAATCCAGTTTACCATTTATTAGCAACCGTGCTGCAACTCAAGGACAGGTTGAAAAGATCAGAGAGTGGTGAGAATAGAGCATGGGCGCATTGCTTTAGGATGAATGGTGTTATTTCATCAGCACCTGGGGATTTTTTTGTATTTAACCCGCGTAGCTTTACCAGGACACTCTCGGGTTTCACAACTATTTCGTGTATTGTATTTTGCGATCTGAATGCAGGTATATCGTAGGATACGCGCTCGTTAGGGTAGAACACCCTAGAGTAAAATTGAGCGAGTTCGTTAGCGGCTTCGAGAGATGTAGATGTAGTTCCAGTCGTAGTAAGTAAAGCGGAAACACCTGGCTTGACCCTGGCCTTTCTGTTCACGATCTGGAAGAGGAGCTTCGGATTTCGTTCAATTTTATCCATCAGATTCATTTGATACTTTTCTTTATCCTCCTGGACAAGTTTAGTAACTTTGTTTCTCAACAAACGGTAAGATTCCCAAGATTCAGGTGTTGAATGCAGTATGTGGCTTCTCCACGCACAGTTTCTCACCTTTATCCATTTCCGTGTTCGACTCCGGATCACGAATTTGAATCCTTTTTTCAGTTGTTTTGAAACATATTTTGAGTGGAGTTCTATTTTTCTGTTGATTTTCTGAAGTATCGATGACCAGCATTGTTGGACATCAGTGCTAATCAGTGCCCAGTCGGTGACTGCTTGAAGAGGTATTGATAATGCAACCGTATCGATTTTTCTTATAAATTTATCCACGTATATGTAAAGTCAATATGTCCTGATATGCGGGAGCTCAAAATAATATGAGCACGGCACAGATAATTTATTCATAGATGATATGCGGGTAAAAAGCTATGCTTTACAAGACCCACAAAATGTGCATCGGGTCGGATGGTAAAAAAATCAAAATATTGTTAGAGATTATTGTCAAACGTGAAAAACACACTTGTCCATGTGGACATCTAGTGATTTCTTGAAAACGTCAATGGTTCAAGAGCGTATCACGTGAGTAGGTAAACTGTTCCCCAATTACACATTGCGAACGGAAAATGCATATTTGCGGCAGTTCAACCTGCTATGCTGTTGGTAAAGTTTAGATTGGTGACCACGCAGATGTGTGTTATAGGAAAGATGAAACAAACGACTACAAGCACGGTTTGTTTGATTGAGCAATGTCCAAATGCATATTATTGCTCCTGGTTTCCCTCTGTATTGAGCCGAATGCAAATTCGATATATAGCTGAGTATCTTTTTTCAACCAAGGATCCCGTGCCGGTATCGCATATTCGATATGAGGCCGGATGTAGGTTGAGATGAATTTGCAGACAATGTTGGGGTCAAACGAATCTAGGACACTTCTAAGGAGACCCAAGTTGTTTTCAGCTTTGCTTGCAGCGACTCGACATTACATTGAGTTTACTAAGTCAGATTGGATAATCACGCCTAAGGTTTTTTCGAGGAGGTGGGTTTAATAACAGGAAGACTTAGATAATATTATTTGCTCACCTTGCTATTGAGCTAAAATAGGCTGCATTTCGAAGCATTCAGTGGCGTTTCGTTTTTTAGGGACCAGGTTTAAATCATATCGAGATTCCGTTGAAGATTCTGCTTGTCGGATGTTGAGTTTATCTTGCGGAGACACGTTAAGGGGCGGACGCATAATTTTGTGCTCTGATACTTTTGATCATTACTCGTCACTCGCTGATCCTAGTTGGATTATTCTTACACCATTCGATTTCGCTTGAAGAGATCTATTGGACTTAATCAGTTCTAGTGTCCTGTGATCAATATTTCGGAAGGTATTAATTTCCACATCACCGTGGAAATTGTGTGCGCGAGCAAAATTTTTCGTCGCTGTTTTGACATGGTCGGGACCGATATCGTTCGGAAGATCTTCTTCTGCTGAACTCAACAAGCCATGCCTCATTTGTGCGAGATCAAATCTACGGTCACCACGACTGTTTTACTCGGTAATTTGCATCCAATACATTGCGATACGTTCCCACGCGAACCTCGCAAATTTCATCTCTCAACCGTGAACCGATCGATACGAGCCTAGGTGTTTCAGTGGAAGCTATCAACACCCACATTCAACGATCAGGCAAACTTGGCCAGAAAACCTTAACAGCTATCAGATGTCTAGACCTAAGAAAACTACGTGTCAAATTTGCAGAAAGCGGGTAAGTGTGAAATCGAAAGTAGTCGTGTGTTATATGTGCTCTACTAAGATCCACACTAATTGCGATAAACTTTTGACTAACGAGGCAGTAGTCATTATTAATAATCCTGAAATTCCAAGTGTATGTTATGTGTGCAGCGTCTGTAGAACAAAGCCGTTTAACGGCGCTGGGATCAATGTATCACAACCAGAAGATCTAGAGAATCGCATTAAATACTTAGAGAACTGTTCCCAAAAATTCGAGGAAACATTAAAGTCATTAGTAATTGCCCAGAATAATTCACTGAAAAATGAAAACAATATTAACCCAACGCTACATCCCGTAACTTCACAAGTTGTGCCGTTACTTAAAGAGAATTTGCGGGAGGCTGAACAGTTTGGTGATGAAAAAGCTAGCTGCCACTCAGATGTTAGTCACATAAGAAAGTCGAAGGGGCGTATACTGACTATCCACCAGCAGAATTCCTTTACTTCAAAAACTAATACTGAAATCAAAACAACTTTGATGAATCTCAGTGTAATTTGCACCAATTTACCGGAGATATCAGGGACACTTTTCTCGAGTACAAGAACTCACGACATTGAACAATGGTACCAGCTGTGTTCAATGATGGATATGAGCTCGATACTGCCTCATTCAATAACCCGCCTAAGTCGGCACCCCAATTCTCCTCATCTCGACGAATCACGTTTATTGAGAATAACTTTCAAAAGCCAAAAAGAGATGGAAGACGTTCTTCTAAACTCTTATTTGCTCCGTACATGTTCACATACTAAATGTCGCATACATGCGGATATTCCGTGGTGGGAGAGGAAAGGAAATTTAAACAATGCGAACAAATCTGACCAACGCAGTGTTGTTCTTCTTGGTGTTCCCGAAAAACTAACACTGCTTCGGGAAGTGAAATACAGCACCACGATTATAAACAGTGGCTCTACGTTGCCGACATCATCGGAGCTCACGAGTCAGTGGTGGTGGACACTTTTAGAATACCTCGGTCACCAAACTATAAAGGTGACGGGCCAAAACCTCTGAAAGTAACATTTTTAACGAAAGGTATGATGGAATCAATTAGGGCTAACTGGAAAGCTAACCATAGGAATCTTCCGAAGGATGTCAGAATGAGTGATCACAGACTTTCTTCGCCTTCTAACGAACCACGGCTTTTACAATCAGACGAGACTCCGATTAGAAACACTGTAGCAATCCCAAAAAACGACCGATGTCCGACTCTCGAAGGGTCGGACTAATAGACGAGCTTTCACCTCCATCACTGTATACGAAAACCACAATCAATTGCCTATATACAAACGCACAATGCCTGTTAAACAAACTAGCTGAACTGAAGGATCTCTGCAATCAGCACTCACTCGACGTCATAGCAATAACTGAGACATGGTTCCAACCTCACGTGACCGATAGCGAGCTCTCTATTCCAAACATGACCTGTTTCGGAGAGACCGCTTAAGAACAGGTGGTGGAGTAGCTGTTTACCACCATGAACGTTTATACTGTACGGTAGTTACAGACACTGAACTCGATCTGGAAGACAGTATATGGTGCAACTTGAAGCTCGAATCAGGCGACAGTTGCATCGTTGGTGTAGTTTACCGTTCACCATCATCATTGGATGCATATAACGAAAAACTCTTGAAAGCAATGCAGTACGCCGGAAAACAGCGCAATTCGCAATTGCTGATTATGGGAGACTTCAATCTGCCTCAACTATATAACCGAGTAGATCATCCACCCCTATCACTAGACTACAAATTTCGCGAACTGTTCGATTACATCCCTTTGTATAATCATGTTTTCGATTATACACGACAACGAAATTTCCAACAGACTTCTGTTCTAGACCTAGTCTTAACCTCCGAAGCCACAGCCGTTGAAGATGTTCAGTATCACCCTCCGCTGGGTCGAAGCGACCACCTCGTTCTGCTATTTCAATATGTGTGCAACGCCAGTAGAATTGTAAAGCAAACAAAACGAAATAGAAAAGTGGATTACATTCGTTTGATGGAAACAATGGTAGTTTTCGATGAACATAACTATAAATTTCAGTGATCCGGACTCGCATTGCACAACCCTGACAGATTACATAATCAACATGATACATTTCAATTCTGAATATGTCCCGAAACATAATAGCAAAGAACCAGACTTCAGAATTCGCAGTAGGACTAGAAAATGGTTGACAAAGCGAAATTTGGCATGGGCTATTCACAGGGTTGCCAGAACTGATTCGACGTGGGCAAACTTTCGCGAATTGCGGAATCAAGTCACAAATCTCATCCGAGAGGAAAAAAAATATCACCAGCTTCAGCTGGCGGTAAGAATGCAGCGAAATCCCAAACTGCTTTATCGAACTGTTAACAACGCTACGAAGCTGAAACCCGGAGTATTTCCGATCATGACAGATAACGGACTAACTGATTCTGTGCTGGAAACCGCTAACGCTCTAGCCAGTTTTTATTCACGAGTTTTCACCCCAAAGGATGAATTACAACGGTCAGAATTGTCAGCACCAATTGTGCCGGAGACTATACGCGATGTATGCATCAGTTCGGAAATAGTGCAGCACCACCTACGTAAGTTGAATATCAACAAGTCCCCGGGAGCTGACGGAATCACACCTGCAATCCTAAAGTTATGCGGCAGTCAATTGTGCGAACCACTTTGTGATTTATTTAATCACTCCCTGAGGGAGGGTGTTGTACCTAATGACTGGAAGAGAGGAATCATAACACCCATCTACAAAGGTGAAACTCGTTCTGACCCAGCAAATTACCGCCCTGTTACACTCCTTCCAGTGATCTCAAAAGTTATGGAGCGAATTGTGTGCGAAAGAATTGTGAGTCATCTCGAAGCCCAAAACTTGCTGTCCAGAGAGCAACATGGATTTAGGAAGTCTCGTTCTTGCTTGACTAACCTACTGGAGACACTGCATGACTGGACGCAGGCAGTGGATAATGGTGGTTGCGTGCATGCGTGTTACTTGGACATATCAAAGGCGTTTGATCGCGTGGACCATTCCATACTCCTGAGCAAGCTGCACGATGTTGGTATTAATGGGTGCCTTCTTACATGGCTGAGAAGTTACCTTCTTGATCGCAAGGCAACTGTACGTATCGATGGTGTGATGTCTGGGGAAATCGAAGCCACTAGCGGTGTCCCACAAGGTTCGGTACTTGGTCCGCTTCTCTTTTTGGTCTACATCAACGACCTTCCGAAACTTGTCACAGCCAAAATGGTTCTCTTTGCGGATGATGTTAAAGTTTGGATGCGAATCACGTCAATCGTGGACTGTTTGCGCTTACAAAGCGATTTGGATGTATTGAACAGCTGGTCGGAGCGAAACAAACTTCCATTCAACTTCCGAAAGTGTAAAATGTTGCAAATAGGCAAAGATTTCCCATTCTCATACAACCTTGGATCAAACCAACTTGAATGGACAACCAAAGAAAAAGACCTCGGTGTATGGATTAGTGGAAGTCTTAAGAATAGCATGCAATGCGAAGCAGTGTACAACCGAGCTAGCCGCATGCTAGGTATGCTTCGGCGGATTTTCGGACATTTTTTCCGTGAATCCTTCTCCATGCTCATAAATACGTATATTAACCCGGTGATGGATTACTCAGTGCAAGCTTGGCACCATGGCTACAAAAGGACATCAAGCTGCTCGAGAGGATTTATCACAGAGCAACTAAAATGGTTGGCTGCCTCCGCAAACTACCATATGAGAATCGACTTGGATTCTTGGAAGCTCGTATACAGGATAATAAGGCAATAAATATATATACAAAATAAATTGAGTCAGATCGACAGTTTTGTAGAATGTCAGAGTATGATACAATCATGTTATATAAACTAACGCTCCAATTTGTTCCTGAAAATCCTTTCACTAGATGATTGGACAACATCTGACGGTAGGAGTTCCATAAGAAACAAACGCGCACCGAATAGAAGAACCGATGGCAGTTCCGGTGGGAATGTGGAATATCAAATGCCAATTGTGAGTACGTGTGATATGGCTTGACCGGAGGCGAAATAGATGCCTCAGAGGGTGCGCCTTTGAGTTCATTATTTGTACGTTAGGATTAGATCAAATCTAACCCGTCTGCGAAGCAGTGTATCCAAATTAAGCTGCTCAAGTCGATTCTCATATGGTAGTTTGCGGAGGCAGCCAACCATTTTGGTTGCTCTGTGATAAATCCTCTCGAGCAGCTTGATGTCCTTTTGTAGCCACGGTGACCAAGCATGCACTGAGTAATCCATCACCGGGTTAATATACGTATTTATGAGCATGGAGAATGATTCACGGGAAAAATGTCCGAAAATCCGCTAAAGCATATCTAGCATGCGGCTAGCTCGGTTGTACACTGCTTCGCATTGCATGCTATTCTTAAGACTTCCACTAATCCATATACCGAGGTCTTTTTCTTTGGTTGTCCATTCAAGTAGGTTTGATCCAAGGTTGTATGAGAATGGGAAATCTTTGCCTATTTGCAACATTTTACACTTTCGGAAGTTAAATGGAAGTTTGTTTCGCTCCAACCAGATGTTCAATACATCCAAATCGATTTGCGAACGCTTGACGTGGTTCGCATCCAAACTTTAACATCATCCGCAAAGAGAACCATTTTGGCTGTGACAAGTTTCGAAAGGTCGTTGATGTAGACCAACAAGAAAAGCGGGCCAAGTACCGAACCTTGTGGGACACCGCTAGTGGCTTCGATTTCCCCAGACATCACACCATCGATAAGTACAGTTGCCTTGCGATCAAGAAGGTAACTTCTCAGCCATGTAGGAAGGCAACCATCAATACCAACATCGTGCAGCTTGCTCAGGAGTATAGAATGGACCACGCGATCAAACGCCTTTGATATGTCCAAGTAATTTGGATACACTGCTTTGCAGACGGGTTAGATTTGATATAATCCTAACGTACAATATAATGATCTCAAAGGCGCACCCTTTGAGGCATCTATTTCGCCTCCGGTCAAGCCATATCACACGTACTCACACATTGGCATTTGATATTCCACATTCCCACCGGAACTGCCATCGGTTCTTCTATTCGGTGCGCGTTTGTTTCTTATGGAACTCCCTACCGTCAGATGTTGTCCAATCATCTAGTGAAAGGATTTTCAGGAACAAATTGGAAATATTTATGCGTACTAATTCCACCCTACATCCCGTTTATATAACATGATCTTTTTCCAAACAATTAAGTTTGTTTCATCATACAGCGACAATACATGACATTTGTGTAACTACAAAACTGTCGATCTTCCTAATGACTCAATTTATTTTGTATATATATTTATTGACCTTATACGACTATCCTGTGGTGTTGTACATCTACGAGCTTTTTTATACCATAAATTCTTGAATCTTGAATCTTGAATTTCGTATGGATAATTAGAAAGTCCCAGGGCGAATTTTGTCGCTCTGCGATATGAAGTTTCCAATAGCTAAGCATCTCTTTTCAACCAAGGATCCCATGCCGGTATAGCATATTCGATATGAGGACGGATGTAGGTTGAAATCAATTTGCAGACAATTTTGGGGTCAAACGAACCTAGGACTCTTTTGAGGAGACACATGTTGCTTTCAACTTTGCTGGCAGCGACTCGACATTGCATTGATTTTCCTAAGTCGGATTGGATAATCACGCCTAAATCTTTTTCGGAGGAGGCGGGTTTAATAACAGTGCGACCTAGATAATATTCTTTGCTTAACTTGCTGTTGAGAGACAATAGGCTGCATTTCGAAGCATTCAGTGGAATTTCGTTGTCTAGTGACCAAGTGTAAATCATATCGAAATCCCGTTGCAGGTTCTGCGTGTCGGTTGTGGAGTTTACCTTGCGCCAAAGATTTGCGTCATCAGCGAAAATAAGTACCGACGACTGCACTACAATAGGCAAGTCATTTATATATATTGAAAACAAAAGCGGTCAGAAGACTGATCCTTGTGGGACGCTGCGGACAACTTTAATCGACTCGGATAGTTCATTTTTTACTCTCGCTTACATCTCACAGGATATTAGTTATTCTTTAATCAATGCATAGAGTTTACCTCCGTAGGTGAATAGATTCGACAAAAGTATTTCGTTATTGACACCATCGAAAGCTTTTGAGAAATCGATATAAATCACTTCATACGGAGTTGCAGGCATCCAGTAGCTCAGACCAAGCTTCTTTAGCTAATATTAAGTTTGTCAGGCAAGATCGTTTTTTCCTGAATCCATGTTGTGCTTCGGAGATCAAATTATTAATCTCTAAGTGATTCCGCAAGGCTCATCTATGATGGAGACCATTACTTTTGATAGCCCTGGTAATCAAGCTATCGGACGATAGTTTCCCGGATTTTTTTCTCTCGCCACCCTTGTAGATGGGACTAATCAGGGCAGTTTTCTAAGTTTCTGGCACAGAGCTCTGTTCGAACATTATCGGGAACATGTCGTGAACACACGGTATTGCTAATTCGGAAGACAGATTTTACAAACAGTTTGGGTGTATAATATCTATACCGGGTGAACCTGTTTTATTCATCGTCATTAATTTTGTTTGAACAACGTTGAGGGAAATTCTACCCCGCGAAGAATTGGCAGGCTGCAGCTGTCAGAGTTTAAATACTGTCCTTGTGCCGACACTTGTGAGATTACTGGAGCAAATTGTTGTCGAAATACATTTGCACAATCTTTAAATGATGTCACTATGCTAGAAGCCGAGGCCAGTGGTGGTATTCCCATTTTAACATTCCGGAGGTCGTTTACGTGTTTGTAAAATACTTTAGGATTCATAACAAATTTTTCGACTAGACTGATTTGGTAGTGTTTTCTGTCATCTCGAATGATGCAGACACACTAATTTCGCAATAATGTGTTTTGCACCAAATTAGCCGTGATGCATCATCCAAGTATTTTTACCGGGCCTTGTCACGCTTACACATCCGATTCCGAGTACTGCTTCTGAGAGGCTTTCTTGGACGCTGTTTGCCGTTTATTTTTCTCACGTTCGATGATAAATCAATGATAATACGGATTTGTCTGTAAAATGTTTCCCAGATTTCCTTAGCTTATTTGAGTTCAAGGAAATTCCATCGAGTTGCAATAGTAAGAGCTCGAGGCAAGTCATAGTTCACATTTGTATACGTTCGTTGAGTATTTTCTACTGGTTCGTGTTGATGAATATAATCAAATGTCATAACAACATGATCACTAAATCCGGGTTGAGCTGTATAAGAAACAGATTCTATCATGAGTTCTACGTTTGTGAGTATGAGGTCCAGTGTAGATGGGGTTTGTTCAGATCGAAATCGCGTTGGTTGTTGTACATGGGTTTAAAAAGGGGTGCAAGTCATTATTTCTTGAAGATAGCTTTTGAATGAATTGTAACCTGTAGTGTGCGCGGCAAGTTTCAATACATTGAAATCACCGAGGAGGAGCGAAGTTGAGTATGTGAACTTCTATGCAAAACGTATTGCCTTAGAAAGAACAGTAACAGCGGCATATGATGAAGAAGAGGGTTGATAAATCAATGCAAGTCAATAGAGCAAAACAATGTATCTAGCTCACGGTAGAAAAGTATAGTGCAATTCATGCTTTCATGCAAGTAGAGGAGGACAACGCCACCTTTTAGTGCTCGATCTTATCTGTAAATCATCATGTGTGCGATGTTGAGTTCAGAGTCGTGTATAGAATTACTCAACTAGGTTTGCGTCACTGCAATCAAATACCAAGACGCCACGGTCGCACGGGAATAAAGTTTAGTGAAGTTGCTAAGAAAGCCCTGTGCATTAGTGTAACAGCATGATAGAGATTTGATTTTTCTTTCAGATGAAGAACTCATAGTAATGTATTCGCCGACCCAATTGTTGGTCACTTACTCCAGGTTATTTTATCTCCAGTACATTTGATTGGCTTGATAGCGAAGTCATTTCAGGAAAAATAGTGTTCGTGCGTTTTATGTCGTATATAGCCCGAATATTAATTTCAGGATGTTCGAATTTTCGGCACACCTCGAGTATTATATCCTTCACCTCGTCTGTGCGGAATGATATTTTAAAAGGAGGAGGCTGTTGCGATTCCTTTTCCGGTTTAAGGCGCATAACATGAGTCGTTAATATGTCCTTAAACCTAGGATCTATTGCAAAATATCAATTCACTGCATCCGTGTTGAAGGCGTTTACTGGATTCTTCTTAGTTCGAACTGGGCACACCATGAACTATAACACCTCTGTCATTTATAGCCTATTTTGCTAGTTCCGGATTATTACGACGAATTTGTCGTTCTTCCCATGGAACGTCCAGTAATATTCGCACAGTCGATTTGTTTACGACATGGATGGATGAGGCGAGTAACATAATTTCTATATCTTGGACGGACATTAGCACTACACGCAGTAACCTGGGTGTGTTCGCACGAGGTGAGTTCGGGGGTCTAAATAATCGTGTCAGCGACGCAGATGTGGCAGTGATGCCTAAACTTCGACAAAGGTCATTCCATTGCTTCCTGTCATCTGCTTCGCGTTGCTTTAACGATGGCGAAGTTAATTCAATGAGATTACTACAAATCACCTTTAGATATTCAATTTTTGTCTTTTGGAGAATTTTAGTGTTCAAACTCTTCGGTCTTAGCTTATGCACATCCTTCGATAATTCAGCACTTCCATTTACTTGACTACCGGTCTGCTTCACAGAATCATTGTTCGTAACGAGTTGTTGGAAGGGACTTCGGTTGATTTCGGTAGAAATCACTGTTTCCGTGGTACTTAGCGCTTCCCTGTAAAACATACTTTTAATGTTGTTAAGGACTGGTTTTTGAACTGGCTCCAGAGCTGTCTGAAAAATGTTTGGAGTGACTCTAACGTGTTTTCAAGCCGTTTGTGGTCCGCCTATAAAGCAAACATGCGCATTTCCATAATTGAATCAGTTTTCGGCTATTGATAAACCACTAGTTACTTTTAATCTGCATGTATTACATATAGAGCAGATGCCTGGTAATATTTCATTATTAATTATAGTCACTTATTCAGGTGATAAATACTTGTCACAGTTCGCATGAAAAGCAATTGAACACAAGTAACATTTAACTTAACGCGATCTGGGACTTACCAACTTTTGACCAAGTTTGCACTTTTTACCAGCCTCGTAAATCACGTTGACGGTCATCGTTACAATTTTGCGAGAGCGAGTCGATACACTAGGCGAAGCGGTCGTTTATCGATCGGTGTCTCTCCGTGGAGTGCAACAACGAGTGGATGCGGTGCAGTGCGATCGAACGGAGAGTAAAATGCGTTTACTTTCACGTAAAGCGAGACTGTTCTGTAATATTTGATCCCACAGTGTTGAAATAACTGCCAGTAAATACAAAATGGCTAGATATTCCTGATTATATTCGAATTGTTACGTTATTCTGGATTGGAGGCAATGTTGCACGCGTATGGGATGTTGGGTTTAAACTGGAAAATTTTGATTTTCAAGGATTCACGTTTGTCAGACTTGAAAATGGTATATTCCTGATGAGGACAAGTTCATTAAAAACCTCCTAGATCCGCCAATAAAGCGAGCAATAAAATCCTTATGTATGCGAGTGCAAATTTGTACGTCCACACCGTTTGTCGTCGTAATGATATGGACATTGTTTGTAGCTAGGGTCAAAACATAAAAATCACCGGCGGAGTGAATCTGAGTAGCGACACTTAAATGCAAAATATATTTTAATGAATAGAGCAATATCAGTTGATGAAAAATGGGGTCAATAAATCATTACTTATCGGCATCTGGAACAAATAGCTCAAGGGAAACGAGTATAGTGGAGTTAATTCTCTTACGTAAGTGGAAGAGGACACCGCCAAATTTGTTGCTCCATCTTCACTATAAAATATTAGATGTAGAATAGTATGTGTACGGCCTTACAGAACTATGTTTGTCCACAGCAATCGAATCCGAAAAGGCTGGGTTTTCACGTAAACAAAGTTCAAAAAACTTTCCTAGAAATTCTCTGAGCATTGATGTAACAGCTTGATAATGATTCTAGAAATGGATTTGCCTATACAGATGTGGTCGGCTGCTCCAAGAAGTTCATCTCGAGTGCATGCAGTTGACAGTTTCGTGAAATCAATTAAGAGTAGTTCACGTTTAGACTCGGACCTCTTGTTAAAATCTTGATTCACTGAGGTGAATTTGCAGTCATTTACTTGAACCTTGCTCGTTTGAAATAGTTAAACCATGAACGATAACATCTTGGCGGTTTAAAAATTCATTTGCTAATTCCCGATTTCCGCGAATAATTTGTTCTTCTTTCCACTAAACATCGGGAATTATTCGTACAGCGGACGCTTTTCAATTAAAAGGGATGAGATGCTCAAGCCAGTTTGATCCAGACACTTTTTGAAAATCTGAGTATCAAATCTGAAGACAAGAAGACTGATGCACAAAATCCAGCGGTGGATGCAATCATCAACAGCATCCCCGAATTCAATTACGACCCAGAAAGCGGTTTCACTTCCGAATCTTGATTCAAGAGATTCAAAGATATTTTCAACCCGACCTCAACGGCGCTGATGATGGTGGAAAAACGAGAGGGCAGCTGAGATTACTGGGAACGTTAGAACATGAGAAGTTAATCAATTTCATTTTGCCGAAATCTCCAAATTCGTTTACTTTTGATCAAATTGTACAACTGTTAGAAGAAATCTCTTGTCAACAGTCTTCTTTGTTTAATAGATGATATAATTGCATGAAATTGGTCGAAGAGGATTGTGATGATGTTTTGACGTATGCAGGGAAAGTAAATAGAGCATGTGAACGATTCAAATTCAAATATATGACTGAAGACCAATTTCGATCGTTGATATTCGTCTTTGGTTTGTAGTCAGAGAAAGACCATGACGTTCGCACGAGACTATTGTCAAGACTCGATCAAGATCCGAACATCAGCATGATGTCAATCACAACTGAATGCCAGAGATTGCTGAATTGGAAGCGTGAAACTGCGTTGGTCGAACAAAAACCCTGCTAGAATGAGCCGGTGGTTTTAGCCGTCAAGCACCTAAGCAGCCGTCAGAATGATCAACGTGTCGATCATAACGACAAGCCCCCATCCAAGTGTTGGCAATGTGAAGAATGGCATTTTGTGCGTTATTGCCTATTCAAAAAACACCGATGCCAGAATTGCAACAGAAAGAGGCATAAAGAAAATTACTACCGGCCGAACTATTTCAATAAGACATCTGTACTCAATCATTTCAACAATAATATTTATCGGTCCTATCCTGTCTTTGCAACCTTCCCAGGGGATGTGAGAAATCGACGGAAGTATCTTACCGTGACCCTAAATGGTGCGCCCACCCGTTCTCAAGTTGACACTGCCTCCGACATCACTATAATATCGGAAGACACTTGGCGATCGGTTTGCAAACCGAACATAAATCCCACCAGTCATGTTGCACGCAGCGCATCTGGAGAAAGCTTAAATCCCTTGAGCCAGATTAATTGATGTGCTGCCTTTAACGACACACAACTAGAAGTTGTCTGTTACGTATCAAAACATCCAAATTTCAAGATTCAAGATTCAAGATTTTATGGTCAGATAAAGCACATAGCTTCTCAATTACCATATCATAGTAAATATTCGTTCAGGAAAAAAAGGTATATAACAAACATGTCCTGTCAAGTATAGACCAGTTGTGTAGTTACCATGAGTCAATACGTAGGTGTCGTTAAATCGTTATGCAACAAATAAGTATCCAAATTTCGAATGAACGTTTCGACGCTGAGTAACATGACAAGAGTTTCGGGGAGGGAATTCCGAAGGGAACAGACACGTACACATTAAAAATATCGGCGACAGCTGATACGGGAGTGGGGAATTTGCAGAGTCGCTGAGTGGCTGCGTGTATGTCGTGACTCACCGTATTCGAATAAATGTTTTAAGGGATGATGTGAGGTATTTAATATTTTGTATGTTAGCATCACATCACTTCGAAGGCTTATTTGAAGGGGAGTGGGGAGTCTCAATTTTTCCAATCGTTCTTCGTACGTTAGTTTCCGGAAACCTCTGACGAGTTTGGTTGCACGATGGTATATTTTATCAAGCTATAGTATATCCTTTTTTAACAACACAGTCCAAGCTTTTGATGCATGCTACATGGTTAAAATTAAATAGGCTTTCATGATGTTGGGCAACGTTCCAGGCGAGAAGGTTCTAAAAATCCGTCGCAGTATACCTGAAAGCTTGGAAGCACGCTTGTAGATGACCTCACAATGCAGGCTGTTCTAATTGCTGCCGCATACCCAGACTCCAAGAACCCTTTCCGACTCGGTTCATCTCAAAATCCTCTGCCCAAAGTGATATTGCTACTGGAATGGCTTACCAATTTGTAACACCTTGCATTTTCGGAAATTGAATGACAAATTATTCCGTACCGGCCATTCACGAAGAGCATCTAGATCACGTTGCAGCATTGCACAGTCCGCAGTTGATTTTATCCGCGTCCAAAGTGTAATGTCATCAGCAAAGAGAATCACCTTACATGCGAGAGTCTCTGGTAGGTCGTTGATGTAAACCAAGAAAAGTAATGGTCCGAGACTGAACCTTGCGGTACGCCACTAGAGGCATCAATAACATGTGATTGTACCCCGTTGATTCGAACGATTGTCTTGCGCCCACTGAGGTAACTTATAAGCCACAAGAGTAGCTGTCCGCTGATATTCATCTGGTTTAGCTTCAGTATTTGTCAAAAGTGATCAACTCTGTCAAAAGCTTTAGCCATATCCAGATAGCAAGCGTGGATACTAGCTCCTTCGTCGACCGCTTGTATCCAGTCGTTTAACACCGTCAACAAGTTTGTAAAGCATGAACGAGAATAAGGAAAAGCATGCTGCGCAACAGATAGCATATTTTGTGATTCCACGTGATGAACTATATTTTCCGTCACTATACGCTCTAGAACTTTGGATATCACATGAAGTATGGTGACAGGACGGTAGTTTGCCGGATCTGAACGTCTTCCGCCTTTGTAGATAGGTGAAATTACCCCTGTCTACCTTTCTGTTGGCACCACTCCTTCAGTTAGAGAATGTTTGAAGAATTCACACGAAGGTTCACAAAGCTGCTGGTCACAGGATTTTAGTATAGTCAGAGTGATTCCATCCGCTCCAGGGGATTTTCTAGTGTTCATTCGACACAAATAGCGTTGTATAATCGCTGTTGCGTCACTGTTGATGGCGGTAATTCTTCAGTCGATCGAATCGCTAACGGACTAAATAATTTAGCATAAAATTGAGCGAGAGCATCAGCTGTTTCCTTTGCTGAGACTGGTAATCCATCGTCAGTAGGAACAGGAAACACCCCTGGTTTCACGCTCGACCGAGCATTGACAATCTGATAAAGCAATTTAGGATTTCCTTCCATTTTCAAATATAGAAGCGATGGTAATTTTGCTTGTCTTCTTTGATGAGAGTGTTTCTTTGTTGCGAAATCCGCAAAATTGTTGCCATGACGCATCAGTCCTGGTATTTCTGTGTTAAAACCAAGCAGAGTTCTTTTGCCTGATCCATTTTTTCGTGCAACTACGAAGCTTACAGCGAAAGTCGCTTACCCTTCGTTCATCATCAAATCGCGAATTTTGATATATGTTTGACTGAAGTCTTTCTGTGAATGCGGTGCAATGTGTTTCCGTGTTGTGATAATCAAGCAATCGCCAATTTACTGACCCAAGCGCGTCACGTAAACTCACGTTGTTGATCCTTCTGTATGGTTTTGCGGACTCACATACTCGTCTAGCGCTGCACAAATATTCAAAACCCAACACAAGATGATCACTCCGACTAAGAGGGCAATGTAGTCAGCACCCTCAAATGCTTTTGCCTCGGAAGTAAGGATCAAATCCAAAACGGACGGTAACTCTTATCCTTATCTGTGAGTAAAGTCGGACACTTTGTTATGCAGTGGAATCATGTCGATCAACTCACGGAATTTATGATCAGGTGTATGTAGAGGATGATCTGATCTGTTGAAAAGATGAGGAAGGTTGAAGTCCCCAATAACCAGTAATTGGGAGCTTCGCACCTCTCCGGCATTTTGTAGAGCCTCTATAAACCTGTCGTTTCGAGCATCCGTTAAAGACAGAGAGCGATATATTATACAAATGATGCAGTCGTCCTGTGACTCCTGTGTAAGGCTACACCAGAGGGTATCTTCCGATTCGAGGTTGGGATCGTGAATCTTCATGCACTGAAATCGTTCGTGACAATATAGAGCCACACCACTACCTTTTCGTGGATGATCGTTTCGTAATCGTATCATTTTTGGGATCGACAGTTCGCTTTCATTCATACAAGATTGAAAACAGGTTTCAGTCACAGTAACGAGGTCTGGTGAGTATCGTTTACACAGCTCGGTTAGTTCAGCCAATTTATTTAACAAACTTTGGGCATTCACATAGAGACACTTTATTGAGCATTTAGCATGTTACAACGAGTTTGTAACAGTCGCTGTCGGACTTTTGTCGTTTTTTGAAACAAGTTGGAATATTTTCGCTGGTGAGTTTGTGTCAGACTGGAATGTTTTGTAATGGAACGCTGCAAGTTGACAGCATCAAAAACTCTGGGATTGCACAAACTAACGTTATCGGGTATTCTCTTTCTGTACAGTTTTTGTTCGGATCGGACAGCATCTGCCATACTACTTGACAAAAATGTTATCTTAAGTGGATTTGAGCATTTTCCCTGAAAGTTTGGCGAGCAAGGTATTCGGTATGTGTCGACGACTACAGAATTTGAGGAGCCAATAGTCTCGGCAATAAATGACCACTGTTTACGATCGTGCTCTTTTCTTTCGTAAACCGTTGTGGTTCCCGTATTTTCAGGAACGTCGAGCAGAATAATACATCTTGATGCTGCTTGATTCCAACCTGTGTGTGTTCGCTGTCTTTCCCACCAATGTACGTCAGCATATATACGGTGGTGTGATTCACTTTGTGCTCAGAGCAAAT
Organism: Atriophallophorus winterbourni; assembly: GCA_013407085.1. NCBI lineage: Eukaryota > Metazoa > Platyhelminthes > Trematoda > Plagiorchiida > Microphallidae > Atriophallophorus > Atriophallophorus winterbourni. Next base: position 40,751 of record JACCGJ010001217.1, read on the forward strand.
ACGAATTGAGTAGAACGTTTTCCATGTCCCTTTCGTTAGCAAAAGTGTTTTTAAGCAAATGTGCTTTGTCTTGATTCAGGGGATTCGGGTGACAAGAGAACTGATTTACAGGCACCCGGTGTATACCATCTAAGCCAATTTGATTGCAAATATCCGACCAATTCTTAAGGTTATGTCTTTGCCTTGCCTGGAAGAGCGTGATATCTGACTCAGTAATATTGGTGCAACTCCGCCAAGGACGGTCCCAAGCCCGTCTGAGAAAGGAGGAGGGTTGGGCTTAGGGCTAGCAACCCTATCCCGTAAAACTTTACATTGCTACGGAAAACGATGACAACAGATCCGTGGTTCGGTCATGTCTGCAGGATGGATCCCAGTTCGCATACGAAGGTAGCCATGCACTGGCATCCGCAAGGTAAACGAAAAAGGGGACGGCCAAAGGAAACTTGGCGCAGAACGTTGGAACGCGAACTACATGCACAAGGATTCACGGTGAAGACGGCAACGGAAGCAGCGACAACCGGAACCACTGGCGTGAAGTTGTCTTCGCCTCATGTGCCACCCAGCACGGAGTGTAGAAAAGTCAAGATCAGAGCGACAGATGTGTATTCACTACACGTCAACAAACATATATGAATCATCATGGGAATTACAATACAGAGATAGACACACTGACAGCTACTGCATTCTGATTGGACAATGAGTATTCATGCTGACAGCCACTCCACATCCTTCCGTTTTTCAAATGAACTTACGTACTGTGCGGTTGCGCAAATTTATTTCGTTTGGAGGCTCTGGATCCCTTTCACACATCTCGTCTGACTCAATGGGTTCTTGCTTTCTTAAATGTACTCTATTTCTTTTAACCGTTCCATGTTGCGTATTCACCTCGTAAGATCTTTCACCCGTACGACCACGGACAGTTCCAAGATCCCATTTCTCAGCTCCCATTCCGAAAGGTTGTATCCAAACAGTATCTCCATCAGACAATTCGGGTAGCTCACGTGCACCCTCATCATATACCTGTTTTTCGCGCTCCATGCGCCGTTTTAATTGCTGATTGATGACGTCCCATGTAACGTCATGTCTGGACAGACGGTTGGTAACAATAGGTATCCTCGTCCTTGTGCGTCTACCCATGAGTCTTTGAGCTGGGCTTAATTCTATATCGGTGGATGGAGTATTTCTGTGTTCCAAGAGCGCTAAATACGGATCTTCTTTAGCCTCCAGGCATTTTTTCATTATTTTCTTCGCTTCTTTCACTGCCGATTCTGCTTTACCATTGGATTGGCTGTGGTAAGGGCTGGAAATTTCATGTTTAAAACGCCATTTTTCAGCGAAGTCAGCAAACTGCTTTGCCGAAAACTGAGGACCTCCATCGGATCTGACACTCTCTGGGATACCATACCTCGCAAATTGACCTTTCATTTTCGCCACGATTTCTTCAGCTGATGTGGTATTCAGTTTCTCTATTTCGAAAAAGTCGCTGAAATAGTCCACCAAAAGTAAATAATCTTTTGTTGCATGTGAAAACAGGTCAGCTGCAATATGTTGCCAAGGGCGCTCTGGTATTTTGCGACAAACATTGGTTCTTTTATTTGGCGGTTCCCAAACTTGTTACATATTGGGCACTTAGAGACGAAATCCTTCACTTGGCAACTGACGCCTGGCCAATATACCGTATCCTTGGCTCTTCTAGTACAACCGTTGATCCCCAAATGAGATCGATGTAACTCCTGCAACATCACCTTTCGGGCCGATCGTGGGATAACCAGTCGCTCGCCCCGGAAGATCAACCCATCCTCAGTTGATAATTCATCTCGGATTTTGTAATAAGGTCGAATGAGTTCGTCAACCATCGCGATACTATCTGGCCAGCCACTGATTATCTGTTCCTCGAGCTTTTTCATTTCGTCATCCTCAGCCATAATTTTTCGGATTCGTGGCAACCTGATATCGCTTTCTGCGAGCGTAAAGTGTACTTCTACAAGATCCAGGTTAGCAGCGGCTACGGATTTCAATGGAGCTCTCGATAGAGTGTCCGCAAGGACCATGGTTTTACCCGGCTTGTAAATGATTTCGAAATCGTATTTCTGCAGTCGGACTAGCATTGACTGTAGACGACGCGGTGCTTTATCGAGTGGTTTTTTTAACTATTGTGGTCAGAGGCTTATGATCTGTTTGTACTATAGTCTTTCGGCCAAATGTGTAATCATTGAATTTTTCTATCGCAAATACGACTGCCAACAGTTCCTTCTCAATCTGTGCATAGCGAGTTTCCGCATCGCTCATCGTTCGACTTCGAAAATCTATAGGTTGGTCGTTTTGCATCAGTACGGCGCCGATACCGTTTTGGCTACTGTCACACTGTATCACTAATTCCAATCGGGGGTCGTAATATCGTAAAACAGGTGCATTAGATATGAGTCTTTTAATTTTTTCCCAGGCCTGTATTTGCTGTATCCCCCAGACCCATGGTGTATCTTTATGTGTCAGCCGCCTGATCGGTTCCATTATTTGTGATAAACAAGGCAAAAAACGGCTGAGGTAGTTCACCATACCGTTAAAACGAGCTATACTCTTGACATCTGTAGGAGGGGGCATGTGTTTAATAGCCTCCACTTTTGCAGGGTCCGGCTTGATACCGTCACTCGATAAGACATGACCATGAAATGTTACCTCATTTGTGCAATATTCAATTTTCGCTTTCTTGAGTTTAATGCCCAGTTCGAGGCATCGTTGAAGAAGTTTGTCTAGGTTCTGATCGTGTTCTGCCTTTGTTCGTCCGAACACTAAAACATCATCCGCTATACAAATTACACCTGTAAGGTTTTCTATGGCCTGTAGCAGCCGTTTTTGAAATATCTCGCTAGAAACTTTCAGTCCAAATGGTAAACGGAGCCAACGAAATCTTCCAAAGGGGGTTCCGAATGTCGTCAAAAAACTGGATTTATCGTCCAAACACACGTGCCAAAATGCTGAAGACAGATCCACTTTCGTAAAATATCTTGCACCAGACAACCTCGGCAAAGTATCTTCTAACAACGGAAGTCTGAAATACTCTCGCTTGAGGGCCATGTTCAAAGCTTTCGGGTCGATACATATGCGCATTTCACCTGACTTTTTTGTTACGACGGTAACCTGGCTGACCCATTCGGTAGGTTCTTCAACTCTCCTGATGACCCCAACGAGCTGTAGTCTTTTCAATTCTAACTCAAATCTGTCCTTCACTGCAAAGGGTAAACGACGTATTGGTAACGCGACTGGTGTTACATTCTGATCAATCGACAGCTTACAAAGTCCGGGCAACTTCCCCAATTTATCATCAAAAACACTTTGATACTTTAGAAAAATGTCTGTTAGGTCCGAATTAATATTGTTAATACAATTAAAGGTGATCATTCCCAGATTTTCGATCGCTTCAACTCCGAGTAGCGGTGAAAATTTTTCATCAACAACGTACATTACATGTTCTATACGCTTACCGCTAATTGGATTGCGCAGAGACGCCGTAAATTTCCCCATTGGCTTGACAGTCGTGCCGTTCCACATTCGCAAAACGATTCTCGTGTCAGATAGGGGCTCATTTTGTACGTAGGCACGCGGAATGAGACTAACGGAGGCACCTGAATCCATTTGGAAACGAACCTTCTTGCCATTTACCTCGATTTCGGAAGAACGGATGTGATTTACTTGTTCCTCACCCTGAACGACACTGACATTCGGAAATGAGCGCTGCGTATTTGTCGTTGTCATCCCAGAAGATCTACAGCAAATCGCGAAATGGTTTGCTTTACCGCATCGAGTACATGCTTTCTTCCACGCAGGACATAGTTCCTTCTTAAATTCATGTTTCCTGCCGCAAAAATTGCAAATTCTTTTCGATTGGATCGTTCTCTCCGCATGAATTCTATTGATTTCTTCACAAGAGTGAGTTCTGAGGGCTTCTGCCTTTTTCTCGGCCGCCTCCTCACTCATGCATATATTGATACATTGCTTTAATGTAAGGTTGCTTTCCTTCAATAATCTCTTCGTGAGACTTCTGTTGTTTGCTCCGATGATCAAACGATCCTTGATTAAATTGTCTTTCATGCATTTACAGAAGTTGCATGTCTCAGCCATCAGTTTCAATGCTCGGATGAAATGTTCGATCGGCTCATCGGCATCTTGGACGCGACAATTGAATTTATATCGTTCAAATGTATCGTTCACTTGACCGAGGCAGTGTTCATCGAGCTTCGCGATGATTGTTTCCCAGTCATCTGCATCTTCGTTCTCATCAAATGTGAAACACTGTATGAACTTCGTCGCCTGATCACCAAGCGCATTCCTCAGCGTCGCCATTTGATACGCTTTATCGGTATTCGTCAGATTCGCCAACGTCCGAAAATCGCTAAACTGTTGCTTCCACAGTTTCCATCTCTCTGCCAATCCGTCATCACCTTCCATCATGAGTGCTGCCGGTGGTCGAACATTGAGTCCGCTTAATCGGGCGTATTCAGTTCTATCCGACATTTTCACGTCGATCATCCTCGTCACCATGTAGAAAAGTCAAGATCAGAGCGACAGATGTGTATTCACTACACGTCAACAAACATATGAATCATCATGGGAATTACAATAAAGAGATAGACACACTGACAGCTACTGCATTCTGATTGGACAATGAGTATTCATGCTGACAGCCACTCCACACGGAGAGGTCTGAATGAATGAATGAATATTGGTGCAGATTACGTCTAAATTCTTTCCGTGTTTTATAGAGTATATTGGCTCCTTATGATGTGAGACGGTTTGGCTCAGAACTTCATCTTTCGCATGAAGTTTAGACGTCAGTGCTTCCGTCAAAAAATTACCTGCTTTAGTCAACATATAGGCAAATGTTGGGTTCTTAGAGTGCGATGCAACTAGACGTTGGGGAGTCTTGGCTGAAATGTTCGTCATTTTATTTGATGATGACAACAGGAAGCAGGGTTCAATAGGATCATCTTAGTTGCATCCGGATAAGCACTCACAACACTCAGTCAAAGATACGCTTTTTGGCGTATTTTTATCATCCTTATTGCCGCCTTGAGCAACATCAATTTCGGGTAGAATTGTGTTGAAATTTGTATCTACTGAAAGTGGTTTAATTGTTTCCTCGAGTTTTCGATAACATTTTTCTAAAATCTCTATTCGAAATTCCAGCTTTGCTACATGGGGAGGATTTGTAAGTATATCACTAGGCTGTTTATTTTGACATGCACTACATACGTAGCAAACGCCGGGGAAATCAACGCTGTTAATAAACAATACCACTTCCTGCGTTAGGGATTTATCACAGTTGGTGTGTACTTTACACAAGCAGCCAAAACATTCAACCACGTGAGATCTGGCACTTACCCCTTTGTTAAAATTTGCCAGACATCACGTGCTACCTTCTTTGTCTGGGGCTTCAAGTTCATCCTTCGTGTCATTGTTACAATCCAACGAGTGATGAGTCAGTGCACTTGGCGATGCAGTAGTTTATCGATCGATAGATACTAGTGGCGTGAATGGGTTGGATCGGAGTGACGCGATCCAAGCGGTAAAAAGCAAACGATTTTAAATCAACGTGATGTTGTTCAACAAGTTCCGATCTGACAGAGGTTGAAAAACTATCAGTCGATTCAAAATGATGTGAACTTATTAACAGTATTCGAAGAGGAACAAAATTCTTAATCCCCAGGGATGTTGCACGCGTAGGTAAATTTTTGTTAAAACTTGAAAAAATTGGATTCACCTTGTTCTAACTTAAAATGGGTATATTCCGAAACAGCAAATTAAGACGAGTCCAATGATATCTGAACCGTCCAGCTCAGACAAGCAAGTAAGGGATTAAATCCAAAAGTATGAGAGCACATATTTATGAGTCCGCACAACACGTCAACAGACAAGAAACTTGAATCTCCTTGGCCTCTATTAGATTGAAAATTTAAAGTTGCTTCATATCCCACTGAACAATGTGTGCAATGTTGTGAATCAAATGACGGATGACTGGGTAAAGAAGATTCAACTCAAATTTTCGAAAGTCTTCCAAGTTGGACTTTGATATTGCAGTAAGACTTCAGCAAAGCTGACTTTGATGCCGAATGTGAAACCAACATTTCGCCCCAAACGCCGACTAAGCGTCGACAAAGTGCTTGACAGACTTCGAGCCGCCGGAGTAATCAGACCCGTTCCAACCTACTCCCAGCATAGGCAGCACCAATTGTTATTGTCAAAAAACCGAATGGCCGTCTAAGAGTCTGTGTGGATTATTCGACTGGTCTCAATGCATCATTGGCAGATCATCAATACCCACTACCTCTCCCTGAGGATCTCTTCGTCAAATTGAATGGTGGTCAGTGTTTTTCAAAACTGGACCTATCGGAAGTTTACCTTCAGATTGAGGTCGCTAAAGAATCAAGAGAGCTATTAACCATCAACACTCACCGTGGGCTCTTACAGTACCAACGTTTACCGTTTGGTGTCAAGTCTGCACCTTCTATGTTCAAACAGATCATGGATACCATGCTCCAAGTTTTACCTTATGCCGCTGCCTATCTCGACGATATAAACATAGTCGGATCAAATGTGGATGAACTAAATAACTGGTAACCGGTCCATACAACAGGCCACATGAGGAGAGGATGGCAACTCTAAACCTCATTCACTTTTCGTACCGTCGTCTCAGGGGTGACTTGATCCTGCTGTTCAACATTCTGCATACAGTGTATCAACCACTTGAACACCTATTTCATCGGCAAGAATCACGTGGTAGCAGATCGCAGGGCTACAAGTTAATTATCCCACACTCCAGATCAAATTGTCGAAGGTTTTTCTTTGCTGTCAGAGTTTGTTTTATATGGAACTCCCTGCCCCCTCATATCATATGCGCAACAAGGCTGAACTTAACAAGTATATGTTGACCAAATCCAAACTTGCACCTTATTAACGTGCTAACTTTCCATATGGATAAAGCATTTGTGTTGTTTGTATGCATTCCTAATATTTTTAATCTGTGGTTAGTGTGAAGTATTTGCTTTTTGGACCATTAAAATTTCGAATTACTTTGAATTACTTTGAATTACTTTGAACTACGTGATCATATAGAGGAAATTCTCAAACGCGTAAACGATTATGGCACTCGTTTACGGGCCGAAAATGTGAATTTTTCATGGAATCTATATGATATCTCGGATTTATCATCGATATTTATGGAAGGCGGCCGGACACAACAAACATTGATGCATTTCAGAATAAGCCACCACCACATGATATTCCAAATATGCGATAATTCCTTGGGTTGGTCAGCCGCTATGGCGAATTTTTACCATTAATGCATGAGTTTTGCTGCCCTCTCAGGGATCTACTGAAGAAGGATGTCCCTTGGATATGGTCAGAAGAGACCCAACAAGCTTTCGAGAAGATAAAGTCGATGTTGACCTCAGACGCTTTTAGCTACGGAAAAGGTGTAATTATCTCGCATCACTTCGAGGATGGAACCGAAAAAGCCATTGCTCTCGCAGCACAGTCACTCACCACAGCTGATCGGAATCACAGCCAAATCGAGAAAGAGGCGCTGGCCATCATCTTCGCGGTCAAGGCATTTCATAAGATGCTATATGACCAAAAATTCACACTGCTGACGGACCATAAACCGTTGCTTGCTATTTCTGAATCAAAAAGGGCATTCCTGTCTATACAGCAAACAAGCTACAACGATGGTCAACCATCCTGATGGGTTATATCTTCGACAGAAGTTACATTTCCACCGGGAATACCATACAAGCAGAAGCACTCTCAAAATTGATAACAGAAAACACTATAGAAGAAGACATGGTGACCCATACAACTCCGGATGCTGACGTCAGCTTTTTGATTTCCACGACGAAGCTACCGGTAACAGTTGACCAAATTCGAGATGCAACGTTAGAAGATTGCGTGCTTCAAAACGTATTTGAATATCATAAATTCAGATGATCAGAATCTGTGCAAGACCCAGAACTACAACATTTCCGACATCGTCAGCATTCCCTTTCAATCGTGGATGGGTGTCTCATGTTTTTGGATACAGTGGTAATCCCCGAAAAACTACGTTCGGCAGTTTTCAAACAATTCAACACAAGTCATCCAGGGATAAATCGAATGAAGGCGCTACCGCGCAGCTTCGTGTACTGGCCATTTATGGATTCACACATTGAGAACCTGGTTCGCTCGTGTTTTAAATGCCAATCAGCACTAAAATCACCGACGAAGTATGAACTGCACTCATGGCCTACCCACACTAAAATCTGGTCAACAATTCACGTGGATTTCGCGGGCCCACAGAACGGGATATTTTATCTCCTACTGGTGACTCGGACAGCAAATGGTCATAGATATTCCCCCTCACCAACATAACAACTCGGACGACAATCATAATGCTGCAAGAAACGTTCGCCAGATTTGGTTATCCAAAAACATTGGTGACCGATAATGGAAGCCAATTGACGTCCGCTGAGTTCGACTCACTTTACCGACAGCATGAAATGAAGCACATCCACACACATCCATATCACCCGCAATCGAACGGACAAATGGATAGGTTTGTGGACAGTTTCAAGCCAGCAATGCTCAATGCAGCAGGTGGAAGGAATACGGAAGACGTTCTGCAGAATTTCTTGATGTTCTACCGGATCACACCCAACCATAACGTTCCTGGAGCCATATCACAGGCGGATGTTATGTTAAGGCAAACACCGAGAACAATTTTCGATCTTATGCGACCAAACACGGTGGAGCATACCGATAAAAATCTGGAAATGAAATGGCAATACAATATTAATGATGGTGCAAAACCCCGAAAATTCATGGTGGGACAAAATGTCCTCGCCGAGGATTACCGTAGTGATAAGATCAAATGGAGCCCAGGGATTGTTAGCAAGATCATGGGCCACGTTTGTTGCGACATGATGGTTATGAAAGGAAGATGGGTACGATAGAATTTTGCAAGTATGCAGTAAACTCCATTGGAAATAAAACTGGTAAATTCAACCTAAAAACACCAGAACAAAGAAAGCGAGAGGAAGATAAGGCCCTTCGAATTAATTCAACAGAATGCAGACAGAAGGTGAACCGATCAAAGACGTGTTCCAGTAACCCGCATGCAAATGGATCCAAAACTGAAGTCTTACCATAACCAAGCTTAAACGAAAAGGTGTTACGTGGGCACCCTCCTAAAGAGTACGCAACGGAAGAAAAATTGATGTTGGGTGAGTCATGTTGTACCTCGGCGACAAATCTCATGTTCATTAAAATTCAAATTCAAATTGTCTGACTCGCCTATGACAACCAACTCCCGTCGTTCCCACTATGCACCTTTCCACGCTAATGATGTACCCCCACACGTTCGCTGTGTGGTTACAATATATATACATACAGGTCCATGGTCGAAACGCACACACTGGGCGCTTGGACCATGGACTCCCGATCAATGTCCTATTCTGATCTCGTTCTGTTTTCCTGGCTGTTGGGTTAGAACAACGAATAGATCGATAGAACGCAACGACCGCCTCTGCCGCAATATCCACCATACATCCATTATAACACCACTTCATTGACTTGAGAGTTATAGAGACTACATTATCATCGTTCTGTACAAAAACACCTTTAGTTATCGTGGTTGCTGTTGTTAAGTTCATTCGGTTGGTGTCCACCAATGATGTAAATCGCAAGCACACGGCTATTTCACTGACCACAGCGTTTCCAATTGTTAAACAGACCGAATCGAGAGGAACAATCTCACCTATAGCGATCAAAGCAATAAACAGTACTCGGCAGATCAGCGCCATTTCAACGCTGTCACCGTGATGTACGTTCTTAATATAGGTATTTTCAGTCAAATGTTTAAGCTTCGTGATTTAAGTTAACCTGTATTCAATGAATTCAGCATAGTCATCATGAAAAAAATAATCACAACTATCGAGAGATATGGGGGATTGATCGTATAGCTTGTAAAGGAGCTTACATCATATGTTCGGGTGCACTCAAATATATCACTCGGATTTCTAGAAGTTAGGCTGGTACACAGTGGACAGAGCTGGCACGATACGTTTGGATGACAAGCAGACTTCGTTTTCTATGGTAGAAAATGTTACAAAGCATTTTTTAAACCATATCAGAAAAACATCCTTGAGGCATTTACACGTATGTGATATTCAAGATTCTATCTTCGCTAAAATAACAGCGAAACGGGATGGGTCAGATAGGAAATTGAGCCATTTCCATTATGGCTATTTAGCCATAAACGGTGAATCACTGATTGCCCCGATGAAATATAATATCGAAATCGTCTACGTGTTTGTGAGAATAGATCCCAAAATAAATTAAGTGCGAGGCGCGGTGTGTAATTAGGACTTTCATTCACCCCGGGGCGATTATGTGTTGTAGCCAGGAGACTTCGCACCAACCATTTCATACGGACGCTCACTACTTTGCACTTTTTTGCCCGAGCTTGACGGATTGCATATCATTCGATGGCTTCTGACGTTATCTAGCTCATCCTCTTTCTAAAAAAGTGCCACTCAAACAATCGACCGCTTAGCGAATAGGAAGTTCCCCTGACGACGGAATTCCGCCTGAGTCCATAGAATGCTGCTCAAAATCGTTATTTCCTCCAACTCTGACATGGAGTTCGGAAGCCTTTGAAATTCACCGAGGCGTCAAATAAGGCTGTGCTCTTGCTCACACACTGTTCGGCATTCTCTTCACTCTGCTTCTTAAGCACGCTTTGAGGACAAGAACAGAAGGCATTCACCTACGCAAGCGAAGTAATGGCAAGCTTTTCAGCTTCAAACGGTTGAGATCACAAACTAAGGCACGGGATGTGCAAATCATGACCTGCTGTTTGCTGACAATGCCATATGGCTCACTCACAAGAACAAGTACGGTCACTAATGATATGTTTCTCGCCGGCATGCAATTACTTAGGGATAACAGTCTGCATGAGCAAGATCAAAGCCAAGGAACTGTATCACCTACCATCATCACTGTTGGAAACAGTCAGGTTGAACCAGCACATCATTTCATATGTCTTAGTTCAACCATTGCGGATAACCTCTTGCTAGACACGGATATTGATAAGTGGCTTAGCAGGGCAGCAACCATTTTCTCCCATTTTAACTCTGGTGTATGGAGAAACCGCAATTTGACTGCCAAGACAAAGATGATGACATACAGCACGTGCGTACTAAATGCTTTGCTGTACGGCAGTGAGACCTGTACAATCCATGCAAGACACAAACGGAAGGTGAATACTCTCCATTTAAGAATCATTCGTCGTATCTTGAATATATCGTGGATGGATGAAGTGACTAATGCCGAAGTGCTTTCAAAATCTGGTATATTGAGCAAGTTCACCCTATGACCACAGCCCCGCCTACGGTGGCTTAGGCACGCCAACAGAATATAAAATGGTCGTATTCCGAAAGATTTACTCTCCGGTGAGCTAAAGTCAGGAAGTCGACCATTGGGCAGACCGCAAATGCGGCACAAGCGTGTTTGCAAAAGAGAACTCAGAAATCAGAACTCAGAATATTTTATGGTAGAAAAAGCATTATGCTTGACAATAACCATAGGATGACAAGGTATATGGAATATAAAAAAACATATATAAAATATCTCAAAAATCATTAGGGACACTCGCATACCGCGTGGTTCGTCATAAACTCATCGAGTTTGGAAGCGAAAACCTCAACAGATTCGGATCGTGTGATTTCTTCAGGCAAATAGTTCCAAGTGAAACAAATTCTTACTGAGAAAAAATAACGACGCATATCCGATCGAGATTGAGGAATGCTTAAAGCCTTTGAATGTGTTCGTGTTCGAGTAAGGTCACTGGGATTTAGCAAGTGTTTAAGGGGATGGTTTACAGAATGCAGGATTTTGAATGTCAACATAAGGTCACTACGTATCCGCCGTTGGGTAAAATCGTGTAGGTTCAGTTTTAACATTTGCTCTGTGAAAGGCAAATTTCTGTACCGGGAGACCAACTTTGCAGCACGATGATAAATCCTGTCGAGTAGATCGATATCCTTCCTCAGCCATGGTGCCCAGGCTTGGATGGAATTTTCCATAACAGGACGTATATACGTGTTAATTACCCGGGGTAGGGTTTTGGGCGTAAAAATTCAGAATATTCTTTTGAAAAGACTCAAGATACGGGAAGCCTTATTGTACACATTCCGGCAATGATGTCCAGGCTTAAGGTTGAACGAAACCCTTATACCAAGATTTGTTTCTGCTGTGGTCCAGACGAGATCTTGCGTGCCAAGCTGATACGTGTGGTGCAGAGATTTTCCAAGCTGCAGCATTTTACATTTCGCAGGGTTAAATGGTAACTCATTTAACTGGGACCAACGAAATAAGATGCTCAGATCCCGCTGTAATGTCAGACAGTCATTATCAGGCCTGACACGTTTCCATATTTTAATATCATCGGCAAATAGTATCAAGTGGCATCCAATATTTTCTACTATATCGTTCATGTACACCAAGAATAGAAGAAGTCCAGGCTGAGGAGCAGCAGATTCAGCATTTGCCTGCTGAAAGCAGATCATACAACCGGACTGCAACTGAAGCCGATCGACCGAGTATTGCGTATTGCTGCAAGAGAGATTGCTGCTCTCGAATCAGAATGTTTAGTCATTCGATAAGCTGTGGAGTATGAAAAAATCATGAGAAGGTGGTGTACATCCCCTTGCCAACAGTGTAGAAGCAAATGGTGAAATGGCTCTGATAAACCTGTTCTACAGTATTTGATGAGCTTCGGTTAAATTTCGTTATCACTAGGGGTCTTTCGATTCGTTAAGCGGTCGATTGCACTATTGAGCTCATTAGCAGTTGGAAGAGTATGCAGGTGTTTAATGGTCGGTAAACGCTCAACATTTTCAAGTGCACTCGGTATAAAGGTGCTGAGTTTTGACGACAATCGAGTTACCAGATATTGACTTAATGCGAGTCATTGAATGTTTGTTTGGAACAATGGTTCACTTGATCTCATCATACATAGCATGATACCGAGGTAGATTTAAGTTCAATAGTCATGTGCACATCGCCTAGTATTCTGGTGGACCATTATTACTTAATGCTCTAAGAAGTCTCTAGTTCTCATGCGCTGGCATTCGTTTGAACTACAAGGAAGCTGAGGGTTTCTCGTTCAAGACAGTAGTCATCCCAAAAGCTTTGGCTTCGAACTAGTCGCTCGTTGGAGCATCTTCAGATCATAATTGGAAAGAGCGTGTTAGGATGGCACTATTTTAACTAATAAAACAAGCCGGATTACCTGATCGACCAAAGTCGCAACGGAGAGAAATTGTTGTTAGGTGAGTCATGTTGTACCTCGGCGACAAATCTCATGTTCATTAAAATTCAAATTCAAATTGTCTGACTCGCCCATGACAACCAACTTCCGTCGTTCCCACTATGCACCTTCTCACGATTTTGATTCACCCCCACACGTTCGCTCTGTGGTTACCATATAAATACAGACGATGTCCACGGTCCAAACGCACAAACTGGGGGCTTGGACCATGGACTCCCGATCAATGTCCCATTCTTGCCTCGTTCTGTTTTCCTAGCTGTTGGGCAAGAACAACGCATAGATTGATAAAACGCAACGAAAGTCTCTGCTGCATCATTGACGACACATCCATCATAACACCACCTCATTGACTTGGGAGTTATGGAGACTGCCTTATCATCGTTCTGTGCAAAAACACCTTTAGTTATCGTGGTTGCTGTTGTTGGGTTCCTACGGTTGGTGTCCACCAATGATGTAAATCGCAATCACACGACTACTTCACGAACCACAGCGTTTCCAATTGCTAAACAGTCCGATTCGAGAGGAATAATCTCACCTGTAGCGCTCAAAGCAATAGGCAGTACTCGGCGGATCAGCGCCATTTCAACTCTGTCACCGTGATGTACGTTCTTAATATAGGTATTTTCAGTCAAATGTTTAAGCTTTGTGATTTACTTTAACCTGTATTCAATAAATTCAGCATAGTCATCTTGATAAAAATAATCACAACTATCGAGAGATATGGGGGATTGATCGTATAGCTTGTAAAGGAGCTTACATCATATGTTTGGGTGCACTCAAATATATCACTCGGATTTCTAGATGTTAGGCTGGTACACAGTGGACAGAGCTGGCACGATACGTTTGGATGACAAGCAGACTTCGTTTTCTATGGTAGAAAATGTTACAAAGCATTTTTTAAACCATATCAGAAAAACATCCTTGAGGCATTTACACGTATGTGATATTCAAGATTCTATCTTCGCTAAAATAACAGCGAAACGGGATGGGTCAGATAGGAAATTGAGCCATTTCCATTATGGCTATTTAGCCATAAACGGTGAATCACTGATTGCCCCGATGAAATATAATATCGAAATCGTCTACGTGTTTGTGAGAATAGATCCCAAAATAAATTAATTGCGAGGCGCGGTGTGTAATCAGGACTTTCATTCACCCCGGGGCGATTATCTGTTGTAGCCAGGAGACTTCGCACCAACCATTTCATACGGACGCTCGCTACTTTTCACTCTTCTTCCAGAGCTTGACGGATTGTATATCATTCGATGGCTTCTGACGTTATCTAGCTCATCCTCTTTCTAAAAAAGTGCCACTCGAACAATCGACCGCTTAGCGAATAGGAAGGTCCCCTGACGACGGAATTCCGCCTGAGTCCATAGAATGCTGCTCAAAATCGTTATTTCATCCAACTCTGGCATGGAGATCAGAAGCCTTTAAAATTCACCGAGGCGTCAAATAAGAGTGTGCGCTTGCTCACACACTGTTCGGCATTTTCTTTACTCTGCTTCTGAAGCACGTTCCGAGAACGAGAACAGAAGGCATTCACCTACGCAAGCGAATTAATGGCAAGCATTTCAGCTTCAAACGGTTCAGATCACAAACTAAGGCACGGGTGCGCAAATCGTGACCTGCTATTTGCTGACGATGCCATTATGGCTCACTCACAAGAACAAGTACGGTCGCTAATGGAATGTTTTTCGCCGGCTTGCAATAACTTTGAGATAATAATCAGCATGAACAAGATCAAAGCCAAGGAATTGCATCAACTACCATCATCACTGTTGGAAACAGTCAGGTTGAACCAGTACATCATTTCACATGTCTTAGTTCAACCATTGCGGATGACCTCTTGTTAGACACGGATATTGATAAGTGGCTTAGCAGGGCAGCAACCATTTTCTCCCATTTTAACTCTGGTGTATGGAGAAACCGCAATTTGACTGCCAAGACAAAGATGATGACATACAGCACGTGCGTACTAAATGCTTTGCTGTACGGCAGTGAGACCTGTACAATCCATGCAAGACACAAACGGAAGGTGAATACTCTCCATTTAAGAATCATTCGTCGTATCTTGAATATATCGTGGATGGATGAAGTGACTAATGCCGAAGTGCTTTCAAAATCTGGTCTACTGAGCAAGTTCACCCTATGACCACAGCCCCGCCTACGGTGGCTTAGGCACGCCAACAGAATGCAAAATGGTCGTATTCTGAAAGATTTACTCTCCGGTGAGCTAAAATCAGGAAGTCGACCATTGGGCAGACCGCAAATGCGGCACAAGCGTGTTTGCAAAAGAGAACTCAGAAATCAGAACTCAGAATATTTTATGGTAGAAAAAGCATTATGCTTAACAATAACCATAGGATGACAACGTATATGGAATATAAAAAAAATATATATAAAATATCTCAAAAATCATTAGGGACACTCGCATACCGCGTGGTTCGTCATAAACTCATCGAGTTTGGAAGCGGAAACCTCAACAGATTCGGATCGTGTGATTTCTTCAGGCAAATAGTTCCAAGAAAAAATAACGACGTGTATCCAATCGAGAATGAGGAATGCTTAAATCCTTTGAATGTGTTCGTGTTCGAGTAAGGTCACTGGGATTTAGCAAGTGTTTAAGGGGATGATTTACAGAATGCAGGATTTTGAATGTCAACATAAGGTCACTACGTATCCGCCGTTGGGTAAAATCGTGTAGGTTCAGTTTTAACATTTGCTCTGTGAAAGGCAAATTTCTGTACCGGGAGACCAACTTTGCAGCACGATGATAAATCCTGTCGAGTAGATCGATATCCTTCCTCAGCCATGGTGCCCAGGCTTGGATGGAATTTTCCATAACAGGACGTATATACGTGTTAATTACCCGGGGTAGGGTTTTGGGCGTAAAAATTCAGAATATTCTTTTGAAAAGACTCAAGATACGGGAAGCCTTATTGTACACATTCCGGCAATGATGTCCAGGCTTAAGGTTGAACGAAACCCTTATACCAAGATTTGTTTCTGCTGTGGTCCAGACGAGATCTTGCGTGCCAAGCTGATACGTGTGGTGCAGAGATTTTCCAAGCTGCAGCATTTTACATTTCGCAGGGTTAAATGGTAACTCATTTAACTGGGACCAACGAAATAAGATGCTCAGATCCCGCTGTAATGTCAGACAGTCATTATCAGGCCTGACACGTTTCCATATTTTAATATCATCGGCAAATAGTATCAAGTGGCATCCAATATTTTCTACTATATCGTTCATGTACACCAAGAATAGAAGAAGTCCAGGCTGAGGAGCAGCAGATTCAGCATTTGCCTGCTGAAAGCAGATCATACAACCGGACTGCAACTGAAGCCGATCGACCGAGTATTGCGTATTGCTGCAAGAGAGATTGCTGCTCTCGAATCAGAATGTTTAGTCATTCGATAAGCTGTGGAGTATGAAAAAATCATGAGAAGGTGGTGTACATCCCCTTGCCAACAGTGTAGAAGCAAATGGTGAAATGGCTCTGATAAACCTGTTCTACAGTATTTGATGAGCTTCGGTTAAATTTCGTTATCACTAGGGGTCTTTCGATTCGTTAAGCGGTCGATTGCACTATTGAGCTCATTAGCAGTTGGAAGAGTATGCAGGTGTTTAATGGTCGGTAAACGCTCAACATTTTCAAGTGCACTCGGTATAAAGGTGCTGAGTTTTGACGACAATCGAGTTACCAGATATTGACTTAATGCGAGTCATTGAATGTTTGTTTGGAACAATGGTTCACTTGATCTCATCATACATAGCATGATACCGAGGTAGATTTAAGTTCAATAGTCATGTGCACATCGCCTAGTATTCTGGTGGACCATTATTACTTAATGCTCTAAGAAGTCTCTAGTTCTCATGCGCTGGCATTCGTTTGAACTACAAGGAAGCTGAGGGTTTCTCGTTCAAGACAGTAGTCATCCCAAAAGCTTTGGCTTCGAACTAGTCGCTCGTTGGAGCATCTTCAGATCATAATTGGAAAGAGCGTGTTAGGATGGCACTATTTTAACTAATAAAACAAGCCGGATTACCTGATCGACCAAAGTCGCAACGGAGAGAAATTGTTGTTAGGTGAGTCATGTTGTACCTCGGCGACAAATCTCATGTTCATTAAAATTCAAATTCAAATTGTCTGACTCGCCCATGACAACCAACTTCCGTCGTTCCCACTATGCACCTTCTCACGATTTTGATTCACCCCCACACGTTCGCTCTGTGGTTACCATATAAATACAGACGATGTCCACGGTCCAAACGCACAAACTGGGGGCTTGGACCATGGACTCCCGATCAATGTCCCATTCTTGCCTCGTTCTGTTTTCCTAGCTGTTGGGCAAGAACAACGCATAGATTGATAAAACGCAACGAAAGTCTCTGCTGCATCATTGACGACACATCCATCATAACACCACCTCATTGACTTGGGAGTTATGGAGACTGCCTTATCATCGTTCTGTGCAAAAACACCTTTAGTTATCGTGGTTGCTGTTGTTGTTTCCTACGGTTGGTGTCCACCAATGATGTAAATCGCAATCACACGACTACTTCACGAACCACAGCGTTTCCAATTGCTAAACAGTCCGATTCGAGAGGAATAATCTCACCTGTAGCGCTCAAAGCAATAGGCAGTACTCGGCGGATCAGCGCCATTTCAACTCTGTCACCGTGATGTACGTTCTTAATATAGGTATTTTCAGTCAAATGTTTAAGCTTTGTGATTTACTTTAACCTGTATTCAATAAATTCAGCATAGTCATCTTGATAAAAATAATCACAACTATCGAGAGATATGGGGGATTGATCGTATAGCTTGTAAAGGAGCTTACATCATATGTTTGGGTGCACTCAAATATATCACTCGGATTTCTAGATGTTAGGCTGGTACACAGTGGACAGAGCTGGCACGATACGTTTGGATGACAAGCAGACTTCGTTTTCTATGGTAGAAAATGTTACAAAGCATTTTTTAAACCATATCAGAAAAACATCCTTGAGGCATTTACACGTATGTGATATTCAAGTTTCTATCTTCGCTAAAATAACAGCGAAACGGGATGGGTCAGATAGGAAATTGAGCCATTTCCATTATGGCTATTTAGCCATAAACGGTGAATCACTGATTGCCCCGATGAAATATAATATCGAAATGGTCTACGTGTTTGTGAGAATAGATCCCAAAATAAATTAAGTGCGAGGCGCGGTGTGTAATTAGGACTTTCATTCACCCCGGGGCGATTATGTGTTGTAGCCAGGAGACTTCGCACCAACCATTTCATACGGACGCTCACTACTTTGCACTTTTTTGCCCGAGCTTGACGGATTGCATATCATTCGATGGCTTCTGATGTTATCTAGCTCATCCTCTTTCTAAAAAAGTGCCACTCAAACAATCGACCGCTTAGCGAATAGGAAGTTCCCCTGACGACGGAATTCCGCCTGAGTCCATAGAATGCTGCTCAAAATCGTTATTTCCTCCAACTCTGACATGGAGTTCGGAAGCCTTTGAAATTCACCGAGGCGTCAAATAAGGCTGTGCTCTTGCTCACACACTGTTCGGCATTCTCTTCACTCTGCTTCTTAAGCACGCTTTGAGGACAAGAACAGAAGGCATTCACCTACGCAAGCGAAGTAATGGCAAGCTTTTCAGCTTCAAACGGTTGAGATCACAAACTAAGGCACGGGATGTGCAAATCATGACCTGCTGTTTGCTGACAATGCCATATGGCTCACTCACAAGAACAAGTACGGTCACTAATGATATGTTTCTCGCCGGCATGCAATTACTTAGGGATAACAGTCTGCATGAGCAAGATCAAAGCCAAGGAACTGTATCACCTACCATCATCACTGTTGGAAACAGTCAGGTTGAACCAGCACATCATTTCATATGTCTTAGTTCAACCATTGCGGATAACCTCTTGCTAGACACGGATATTGATAAGTGGCTTAGCAGGGCAGCAACCATTTTCTCCCATTTTAACTCTGGTGTATGGAGAAACCGCAATTTGACTGCCAAGACAAAGATGATGACATACAGCACGTGCGTACTAAATGCTTTGCTGTACGGCAGTGAGACCTGTACAATCCATGCAAGACACAAACGGAAGGTGAATACTCTCCATTTAAGAATCATTCGTCGTATCTTGAATATATCGTGGATGGATGAAGTGACTAATGCCGAAGTGCTTTCAAAATCTGGTATATTGAGCAAGTTCACCCTATGACCACAGCCCCGCCTACGGTGGCTTAGGCACGCCAACAGAATATAAAATGGTCGTATTCCGAAAGATTTACTCTCCGGTGAGCTAAAGTCAGGAAGTCGACCATTGGGCAGACCGCAAATGCGGCACAAGCGTGTTTGCAAAAGAGAACTCAGAAATCAGAACTAGGAATATTTTATGGTAGAAAAAGCATTATGCTTGACAATAACCATAGGATGACAAGGTATATGGAATATAAAAAAACATATATAAAATATCTCAAAAATCATTAGGGACACTCGCATACCGCGTGGTTCGTCATAAACTCATCGAGTTTGGAAGCGAAAACCTCAACAGATTCGGATCGTGTGATTTCTTCAGGCAAATAGTTCCAAGTGAAACAAATTCTTACTGAGAAAAAATAACGACGCATATCCGATCGAGATTGAGGAATGCTTAAAGCCTTTGAATGTGTTCGTGTTCGAGTAAGGTCACTGGGATTTAGCAAGTGTTTAAGGGGATGGTTTACAGAATGCAGGATTTTGAATGTCAACATAAGGTCACTACGTATCCGCCGTTGGGTAAAATCGTGTAGGTTCAGTTTTAACATTTGCTCTGTGAAAGGCAAATTTCTGTACCGGGAGACCAACTTTGCAGCACGATGATAAATCCTGTCGAGTAGTTCGATATCCTTCCTCAGCCATGGTGCCCAGGCTTGGATGGAATATTCCATATCAAGACGTATATACGTGTTAATTACCCGGGGTAGCGTTTCGGGCGTAAAAATCCGGAATATTCTTTTGAGAAGACTCAAGATCCGGCGAGCTTTATTGTACACCATCCGGCAATGATGTCCAGGCTTAAGGTTAAACGAAACCCATATACCGAGATCTTTTTCTGCTGTGGTCCAGACGAGATCTTGCGTGCCAAGCTGATACGTGTGGTGCAGAGATTTCCCAAGCTGCAGCATTTTACATTTCGCAGGGTTAAATGGTAACGCATTTAACTGGGACCAACGAAATAAGATGCTTAGATCCCGTTGTAATGCCATACAGTCATTAACAGACCTTACACGTTTCCAAATTTTAATATCATCGGCAAATAGTATCAAGTTGCA
The DNA here is from genome assembly GCA_013407085.1 of Atriophallophorus winterbourni. NCBI lineage: Eukaryota > Metazoa > Platyhelminthes > Trematoda > Plagiorchiida > Microphallidae > Atriophallophorus > Atriophallophorus winterbourni. Next base: position 61,450 of record JACCGJ010001217.1, read on the forward strand.
TCCAATATCCTCTACTATATCGTTCATATACAACAAGAATAGAAGAGGTCCAAGCACCGAGCCTTGAGGAACTCCACTCGTGACGTCTATTTTTCTAGATAAGGTGCTGCCAACGCGAACTTGGACGTGTCTATCAGTAAGATAGTCCATTATCCAATTCAGCAATATTCCCGTTATTCCATAGGATTCGAGCTTTTTAATTAAGATGTCATGGTTGACTCTGTCGAAAGCTTTGGAAATGTCGATGTAGCAAGCATGTACAGCCTCACCTTCGTCTATTCAATTCAATTCAATTCAATTTTAATGGTCTAAAAAGCATATAGCTTTACAAAAACCACAGAAAAATATGGAAATTTACAAATAACATATCTCAGTAAAAACGGGATTTGTTTGCTTACTGAACAGTTCGGGAATCAGGTAAAAAATCCAAATGATAGAAACGGTTTTCACTCAGTGGAGTGGCACATGTATGTCCATGGGGTCGAGATGATTTGATGTGTGAGTTCAAAGTTATTAGGTTGTGGAATACATAGTCTCAATGTTCGGATGGGTCGACAGGAATTTGTCTAAGCTGGATTTGAATATGTCCAGGTTGGGTGCATGTGCAACATTCGAGGGTAGGGAGTTTCAAGTGAAACATACACGTTCAGAATAAAAATATCTTCGACAGGTCAGTCGCGAGTCGGAATTAGTACGTGTAACTCATGACTCCGGCGCTGGTCTTGCGGTTGTCGGGAATAGTGTATAAGGGGATGGCTGGGGGTATGAATTCATGTTAAACATTAGGATCAGATCACCTCT
>JACCGJ010001218.1:5529-59931 GCA_013407085.1 Atriophallophorus winterbourni
GCCACTCGTGCAGGCCAGAAGCTAGATTTGGCTATCAGAGGCTATTTGAAACGCGCGCCATATGGGAGCGTTTAATACACAGTGGGAGCTTATCCTCACTGCCACCCCCGGCTAGGACAACCTTTTGAACCGGAACTAGAATGTATGACCCTGCTTTCTGGCCTATTCAATCACATCATGCTAGTATGTAAACCACAATCACTACTTACATAACCGAACGTTTCCGACAATTGTAAACCTCTTGTTTTGTTTAACATGTATTGGTAAAATTCGTCTCTTATTTAACCATACTATCATTCGGTAAACACTCATTCGTGTGTTGAAACCCAACACACACAACATGTCCTTTAGTTTGAACTTTGTTCACCAATTTGTTTTGATTCGGTGGTGCACCGCGTTTTGACAGGTTTTGACGGTACCCTGAAACCGCGTTAGTACGACACTGTTTCGTATCTATATCGGATATGCTAGCGTGCTTCTCGCCTGGTAGTATTTCGCGGTGATCGCTCCTTTAAGATGATCGAACTGGGTTGGACACATCCTCATTGACCCCATTATATCAGGTACCGAAACGCTAAAATCCGTATAGATAGGCAACGATGTGGCCTAAAAAACTAAGAAACCTGTAGAATATTGGACACTGACACACTGAGATGAGATGCCAACACCTCCAATCAACCCATCTTTCATTTAATTGTTGTGTACAAGTGAAAAGACATCAACATGATAGCTTCCTTGCGCCTTCCACTGTCAGGCATCATAACAGGATGCTTATCCTCGGTACACCAGTACCTACTGGATAGCATGCTGATCTGCTAAGATTAGAGGTACCGGCAAGTGGAAAAATCGTGATTAAGTATATTCCTCGACAGTGTACCGACGAGATTGATCTTCAGTATCATCGACATCCTCGTTTGATCACTTGGTACTTGTTACCGATGCAATGAGGTCCATGATAATGATGGTGGTGGTGATCGTTTGATCACCACGGCTCCAGATCCTATATAGTAGAGTGTGTTTGTGTGTTTAATCATTCGTTTTCGATTTCATGTTTTATTCGTTGCCCAGTCGCAATTTTCCAGTCGAATTATTGCGATTACAAAACTCCGAATGAATGTATGTTACCGTTGCAGATGTGACCCATATTGAAGACGCAAATGATCCGTACGGACAGAATAAATATACCTGTGTAGAGACTTGCTACTAAACATGTGTTAATGGGGATCCATCGTTTTACCTTTCGCTAAAACGTGTCACGCTGCATATTGTACGTCTTAATCCTTGCTCATTTGCAAACGTATTGGTGATGCCATGATTTTGTGGCTTAAACACTTCCCTCAAAAATCTTTTGCCTTCTCTGTGATTTCCATGTTGGAGTATTCGCAACTCGAATATATTCGTTCCATACGGGAAATTCTGCCATTGACACGTTAAACGGTATTTGCAATATCCTTTGCATTCCTTCTCTTTTTGTGACACAGTTTAGTCCATAGTTTTCAAACCTCTGCTCCCTTTAATTTCCACACCTGCCTCCTCAGCTGTGGGACCAATCTTGGTTGCTTTCAAATTCGATTATTCATTTCATTCGAATTGGGTGGCCGTCTCTCATCGTCACGTTTGCACGATTCCCCATTTTGCTTGATGGACTGTCAACAGATTATTATCACACACTATCTCTCTCACGTTAAAGTAAATAAATTGTTTGGACAATCGCGCTGTAAATAGATCTTATACGAGGGCACATTTTGGTTAAAATTTAAATTCAAATGCGATAACGATCGATGGGTTTAAATTTAAAATGACAGAATTTAAATAGTGTAAATTACCGTGCGTTGGTATACATATCTTGCGTCCGGTTTAGCTATATCAGCGAGTAAGCGGTTAAATGAATAATGGTTGGTGTTTATCGCTTTAGCTTTACAGATTGTTGTGTTGACTAGATCATAACACCGTTAAAATGGATCGTAGTGCCGATTTTAGTAAATTTTCACATTCCGATTCAAAAGGGAGCAAGTTCCAAACTGCGTCAAATCACGCGTGATAAAATATATATCCTCGGTTGAGGTCATTATTCGACAATTGGCAATAACCTTTCACTGTACCAAGTGCGCTTTCTTTCTAAATTCCACCATTTATGGGCTCGGGTCTAATTAGTCGGTAAATTCCCCGGGTAACAGATTATTTTCATAAAAGAACTATATTTCATGTCTAGTTTGAGGGTGTTCACAGTCTTCGGGGGGTTTCATAAAATTTTCCAGATGGGATCGTAAATTTTTTACTGACATGGTTTGCACGAATTTTGGTCTGCTTTATTTTGTGATCATTGTACGCAAGGATTGAAAAAAACTAGTATCGCATATTGTAGCCTGCCTTGTGTTCGCGTATATTCTCCTATAAGTCAAGGTCATTATAATCCACATTCACTTAATCATTCATTCAATCATTCGTTCTACCATTCATTGATTAGTTTTCTAACTAGTTATTAGGTTCTGAAGAAACCTTTTCATTTGCATGTATTTCAATCACACAAACCCCACGACCGGTTTTGTGCTGTTTGTACTCATCAGTTAGTGACGGTACCATTGGGTTTCGCATGCCTTGAAACAAGAGCTGTGCTTGTAGATCACTTTTGGAGAAGGTTGGTACGACCAATAGTTCGACGTACCAGCACGAATCTTAGATATCTGGTACATTCTTTCATCCAATCATTTTTTCATGGAGACTATCACCTCTACCAAGTCCGTGGAAGTCTAAAAAGATTTAGCGCCAATACAAACATATTTGTTCTTGCGCTATCGTATTTCCGTGCCTTCTGGCACATGAATTTAAAACTACCAATGGAGTCCGTATGGTATGACAGCACAAGCCTGATCCAGGCAAAGTGCCGCAAAGTCACAGACTGTCAGGTTGCCCAGACCTAGACAGATATTAGGAAGAAAAAGAACGGGAAATGGAAGTGAGACTCCAGCCTATTTCAGCATACAGCTCACTACCTGTGGCCAATCAATTTAGCACGGTGTTAGCCGCACAGCATGAAGTACTGCACGATTGCACATCCGTGCCTAATGGAGTCCGTATTCTGCCAACGAAACTTCCTTTATAGTTTAGCTTAGGGTGGATTAGTAAATGAGTTTTCACACGGTCATATAACCGGCTTAAAAACATTTTCCACAGTGCCATTAATTGTAAACGTCATTGCTAATTGTAAACGAACATTTTTGTTCTGAATCACACGATTAACTGGACAAAAGTTAACATTCCCTTTTTCGTTGCTAAACTAGCGTAGATTGATTGACAGCCTGTGTTGCATGTGTTACTAACAACGCTTGGAGCAAATGATTTTCTTGCCTGTCACATATTTCGATTGATTCACATCCCCCTACTGTCATTATTGGATTTAGGCGCGCGATTAGTTTGTATTTAAATTTCAAAACTGATCCACACAAGCGATTATCGATTTCTGATTAAATGAGAATAAATGACACCATCTGTGAAGTGATTTATTAATGGTTGCAAAACGTTTACGCGAGGACCGTTTGAACTTGTTGGTGGTGTATGCGCTTGTGATAAATTGCTCAATCGAGGAAAGATTTATTTCTAACTTGCTTGTGTGCTTAAAACAGTGTCCTTTCGAAGTGCTCTCATCAACAAGTGTCTGTGATGTTATTTTGTTTTAAACAAATTGTACACTTTCCCGAATGGTTTAACGCAACGAATGTGAAATGATTATCATTCAGGTGAACCAACTTAAAAGTTCATATGAGATTTTATTGATTTGTTGATACCCCTGTGCTGATGTTACAGACGTGGACAATCTGGAACTAACTTCCGATTGTTTGAATGTTGGTCACCATGAGAACTTTCAACAAGACATTGTGACATCAGTTTGAATGCCGCAATTCTAAGCTTGCGTACACAGCGTGCTTAATATCAACGTCTGAATGATTGACATACATACCGGATTTGATAAACTTTGGTTCAAAGCGTTTTAAAGCAAAGCCGGTTCTCCAGTCGTTGATAATCTACGCAGTACTTTTGTTTGTCCTGGTTATGGGTTTATGCAAACTTATAACGACGAACATGTTCGAATATCGAATCGAGGTAGTGTCAATGTTATACGCAACGAGGACAAGGTTACCTAGTGAAACATGATTGACGATCATGGTTTGTATAGAGGGACATTTTGAATGGGATAATAATCAATATGGTTAATCTACGTATCGCTAGCTTGCGCACAATGATTAACCTGTCTGTCTCCATCCTGTGTTTCGGTATCCTTTCTGTTCTCTCCTGGTCTGCATTGATTCGGAAGCAATCCGTATGCATCAGAGCGTCTTCCAGTTGATTTCCACACTAATCAGTCGTGTCATTAATCAAACAACTCCAGCGGGTTACATCTCGGTCCTTACACCCATCTCATAGTACCACTACTACCGGCGGTGGTCAACCTGTGTACAGCTACCGGGGTGCTTGTTGTTCGTCACCGAATACCGCGCGTTTGATGTTGATTTATGGCAGCACGATTTGTGCCAATTGGTCATGTTTTTCGGGATGAAAGACTGTTGGTAGTGGCATGCCGCCTGGGCATTTTCTGTGTGTGCTAATTGGAGATAATGGAACTGGTTGATTGTCATATTTTGTTGTTTTAACCTAACGCGGTCAACGGAAAAACAATCGCTTTGAAGATTAGCAACACGTCATCAGTACCTCTAAGAATCAGGTCTGACAGTGGATTCGCTGTGGTTGTTTTTAGTTTTCTACATCGTGGTTCGTTGGGTACACTTTGCTTATGCTTTCGAAGCATTCACTACATATTTTTTCCATCATGGCTTTGTCAATGTACATTTAGGCTTGAAACTCATCAATCAATGTCCGGACGACAAGATGTAGTGTATCCTCGCTGTAGTTTAAATATTAATATTATTCATACTAAATATTTGTGTGTTTGATGTAATCAAATGTTAACTGATGGATCCATAATCGGGCAGAAACTCCCAGCAAGATCGTATACACAGCTCGACGAAGTTGTTGGTTATAAACGCTTTACTGTGGTGTTTTATATGACGATTTGGGTTGATTGTGCTTTGTTAAAACCTACAGTTCGTACAAATTGTTCTGGTTAGCTGGCTGAATCTGCGACATCAAATGCCGATTTCATGAGAACTGATTGTAATCTGATGTGTGCACTTTGAGATTTCGGAGGTGGTGCTCACCATGTGTGCGCCATTACAAGACAGAACGCGAACTCAATCCCATAAGTATGCCGAACATTAGTCTTAGCCGGTAGGGAATGTGTGCATGTGAACACGATAACATCCATGTTCCATGTTCGATTGACTTTTAGTGATACAGCCTAGACATGTATGTTACTATGGTGTTTTCTATTAGATAGGAATCTAACACAGTCCGCTGTATTTGATTGGATTACACGCTGGATAGGTTGTTACATTTAGACTGTGGGCCTTGATTCGTTTTTAGTGAAGAGTTCATCGTACAAGGGTGTGTGCCCTCTATATCAATGCGAATTAGTACATCACTGTATGCTATAAATGTACTGCACGATTGCGCATCCGGTTCATTATGACACCCTGAAATGAAACTATGTGAATCGAGTATGGTATGAAATCACAAGCCTGATCCAGGCAAAGTGCCGCACAGTCAGAGACTTCACGTGGGATAAGATGCTGTCAGATTGACCAGGCCTAGACAGTTATGAGGGAGAAAAAAGAACGGGAAATGGTAGTGAGACTCCAGCCTGTTTCAGCATGCAGCTCACTACTTCTAGTCAATCAATTTAGCACGATGTTAGCCGCACAGCACAGAAATGCTGCACGATTGCACATCGAGTAGTTTTAAATGAACGGAAAATATATTTTTCAGTTGTCTGGTTCGTTGGGAAGGGGCTCAACTAGCTTTTAAACGTCAAATGCAATACAAGCACCTCGAATGTGGCGTTTAAAGCCACTTTATGCCTGATAGATGGCGTCCGTCATCCATCGTCAGTCGGTCAAGTACATATAATTTCTAGTTCCACACCTCCGCTTCCTTGCTAATTAGCCAATTACTGGAAAAGCTAACTCAGAAACTCCAGAGGGCGGATAACCGGCTTCTGACAACCAAGTCCGGCTTCTGGCCTGCACGAATGGCTCCACGAGCCCGGCGGAACTGCTTCTACCAACAGAAGAAGGGGCGAGGGCGAGTGACTGGCCTCGAAAGCCAGTTTGCTTCGGGCAGATGGAGCTCGTTAGCCTTGGAGGGCATTTCATCTAAGGGAAGGAAAACCCTGATTTTAAACCTCCGCTGCCTTGCGGGATACCCGATCGCGGGAAAGGCTTCGGGAGAAAACCCTGAGGAACAATCTGGAGCAGAGTCTTGTAAACGGTTAGTTGGTGCACGCCACCTCTTTCTGGCAACTCATAGCTGCATTGCAGGTCGCACTTGGTTGTGCAAAGGCTAGAGAAGCTGACTCGAACAAACGCCGAGTGGTGCTGGGGACGCCGCTTTGTACCCAAATTTCCAAGACCCTTCATTGAAGCAGACTCATCCTCCAGGAGGAGATAGTCGCACAAAGTAAATTAAATTAAAGTAAAGTACGTCAGACTCGCTGTAATCTTCCGCCCATCGCTACAAGGGTTACCTTAGTATCGGTGTTTATGAACCCTAGCGCTCTAAGTTTGTGCATTTTTGAATTGATAATCCCGTAACGCCGCTTCGATCGCATTCTAATTTTACCCAAATCGTTTTACTCGACTCCTTTTCTGTAATTCCATGCGAAGTTCCTCGTCGCACATATTCCACCCAATTTGAACGAACCCTTAACTACTGTCGTCATTCAAAATTTTTGTCTCAAATGTGTCTAACGAGTACTTCGATTGTTTATTCACCTGGAACTGTCTTTGTTGTACTTTCATCCTCCTTCCTTCCACGCTTCTTTTTGCTCGAGAGATTTGTAGCTACTTCCCTACGAACATATGTTAGTCTCCCAAATACCTGTCCCCGTCAGACCTCGATTCACGTAGTGTTTAAACAGCTGAGTTTACTTATTTGAGTACATTCGTTTCTATGAGTTTATTTGAGTGGTCACTGTATTGACAGATGTTTGGTTCGGTTCAGAACATATTACGGCGGGATTATTATCCCTTTATCTAAACTCTCTGTGTGTCGACTGCTGTTAGTCTGATAGCGGCGGATAAGTTTCGTTAAATTTCGTATTTGTCACAATTTGTCTGAGAACCAGGAGAAAGATGATATCCAGCAGCTCAATCACACTTTACATTTGTGTCAAACGACCGAACAAAAATGATTTTGCAATCGATTGGAATATGTTGCATTTGGGACCGATCGTGTATTCATAATGCAAAGAAATTTGAGTGCAATCGGTTAGAACAGTTTTTGGGTAACGTTTCACATCTGACACAGAAGCTTCGTCAGACCAAGGGTGATAGTCAGGACAGGGAACATGATTAGGTATTAGTCAACCCCCCAACACTGATTTGACCTTACCGCAAAACAGCCTATATTACGCCTACAGCGTGTCACGTCCCGTGGGAATGACCAGGATCAGTGGTGGGGGGTTGACTACCACTTAATCATGTTCCCTGTCCTGACTATCACACTTGGTTTGACGAAGCTTCTGTGTCAGAAGTGAAACGTTGCCAAAAATCTCTTCTAACCGATTGCACTCACATTTCTTTGCATTACAAATGATTTTGGTTTTAAGGTTTGGTGAATTGTATTTAGTGGATGGTTGTTCAGGCTTTGAATTATTTGATGAAATCTCGATCCGATATTGCAGTGGCAAGTTACACTTTGAGATATGTCTAAAGACCGTATTCAGCCGCAGTCTTACAGTAAGCATCTTCTAGTGGCGTTTGCTTAATTTTATATGCCGTCAAGTGGATTGACGAGGAAAGCATGGCAGTGAGAGCCATAAGGAAGCTGTCGTACTAATGTCCTTCTACTCATTCACGAAACTTGATTGAATGCATACTCCGTTCGAGGTGTAGTTGACTCATCTTAGCTTGTTTGTGCTTGCTCTTCACTCACCCTTCTCCATCTTTCATGATTTTACTTTTTTCGTGGTTTTATGACAGTTAAGCATTCGGTACATTTACCAGAGTAATGCTGTCTCCGACGAGGAGAAGGATGGAATGATTCTCTTGAGTAATTTCAACGCATAACTTGTTGCTAAATTGCTATTCGTCTTCTGGCTGTGACAACTGGTTTTGTGTAAATAATTGTTGGTCTATGCGGGATCTTAGCCACACTAGATCTGCTCATTCAGCCCGGGGGACAATGTCGATAACATATCTGATACTAAAAGTGGAAGGGTTAAAATGGTATAACACAAAACCAAAGTTTTACTTCTGCAACTTTTCGGCGCGTTTGGTGAAAGTTTTGGTCAGGAAAAGGTTGTGATCGATAATGGTTGTGCCTAGGGATGCGAGGTTTATTTAGGTAGTTTTTGAACTTTCATGAATTGTATAGGACTGTACGAGTCCATCGAGTGGGGGGGGGCTTGATACCAGCTTATACCAAATCTTCCGGTCTCAGAGAAGACTAAAGACAAACCAGAGGACTGGCGAATGTCGTATAAGAGCTGAGGAACTTCAACTCCTCTAACTTGGTGATGACACACACCTGATCCCCTGTATTGCCAATCTGTAGAGGCTTTGACCGCTGTATCGGAATGGGTTATGACATTGAGATGGTATCATAGGGCCTGTTGCTTATGGCAGCTACTTTATCTCAGCTTTAACGATGCAGTGCTGTACAATCGCACCCCTCTGCTTAATCTGTCTGTTTTCACCATTTAAATAAATCCAAGAAGCCTGACTTCGTTTCTCGCCAGTAAACACTTTCTTACAGTTCGTTAACACGACATATTATAACACGTTAAGTGATTACTTAAAATTCGATTGTTTCAGATGTGAAGCCAGTATTTCTTCACCTACTGTGTACCGTTATCACCAATTCTTATCAGGATATGCTCACTGTCACATGATATCCATACTCATAGTTTCGCTTGACAAATTTTCTTGTAAACGAATCTACCCTATTGTGTTTTTGATCTTGATAAGCTTTCAAAGAGCTTGTCTGCTTGTCACCTTACGGAAGCTCTATGCAAGTCGGATTGTGTTAGAATGGTACGAAACTGATTTTCCAACGTGTATGGGCATGCATGGATGGGGGGTGACTTGCAATCACAGTGATTTTCCCGATTAAATCCTAAATTGTTTGCATTGAGCTTACCGGTAAGTAATCCACCGCTAGTAATTGGAGCGGTTAGTATAGTATAGTATAGTATAGTATAATATAGTATAGTATAGTATAGTAAAGTATCGAATAGTATCGTATAGTATAGTAGAGTAGAGTATAGTAGAGTAGAGTAGAGTAGAGTATAGCATAGTATAGTATAGAATAGTATAGCATAGTATAGTATAAGATGGGATGTCATGATATATGAATGTTTTATAACTACAGAATCCCTTTTAAATTTGAGCATTTCAGAGATGAGACGTTGAATATTGTGTCATATGTCTTACTTTTTAGTTGTTAATTCTGATAAACAACTTGTTGCGCACCACATATTCTTGGTTTATTTTACACTCACTTGGCCATAATAGAAATCATTCAGGGGGCACATTGTTTATCATGACCAAGGAGCTTTTATAAATCTTCATTGGCAGTCCCAGATCCTATCTGTTATTCCGTGGAGAGGGGTATGAGCATAATGATAGATTCACCTTGTGAAAAGATTTTACGTGAATAGTAATTGCGAGCAAGTTTAGAAGTGCTCGTGCACACCACATGGATATTCATTTAAGAATTAGCATCACCCATAACTTGATAGATAGGTCGATAAATCGTATGTTTGCGAAACAGCTTTCAGTGTCCAAACGATAAGCACATCCTCCTTATCGATCACACACGCAATATCGCCAGGTCTAGCAAGGTCAAATATTTGCATAAATAATTATCGTCAACTAAAGAGCACACACATGTAGTACGCTCTTAGGAATCCCGCTTTCGCTTGGATAGTGTGAATGAATAGCTGTCCGATACTCGCCCGTAAAGCAGTCCCTCAACAAGCACTCGCATTTTCGTTGATTCTGCTTTTGTCCAATACAAACAATATTAATCTTTAGAGTTTGAAAGTTGCCTTCAAGTATGCATAGGATTCCAATGGTTTTTCAGTCGTTATCATAAACTATAGCACGCTTATTTGCAAGTATTTCAATCATACACACACCACGACCGGTTTCGTGATGTTTGCACTCATCAGTTAGGGATAGTAAGATCAGGATCCGCATGTGCTTGAAACAATGGAAGCATGGTAAACAAGTTGCGCTTGTATGCCACTGTTGGGTAAGGTTGGTATGACTAACCTGTTCAATCGCATGAGCCCCCACTCATGTAGACTGGGTTTGAACCCATGACCATGAATATAAAAGCTCATTTGCATGCATCTCCATCACACACACCCCACGACCGGTTTCGTGCTGCTTGCACTCGTCAGGTAGGGACAGTAAGATCAGGATCCGCATACGCTTGAAACAGTGGTTACATAGCAAACTAGGTTTGAACTTGTTATCCGCTATTGCATAATGCTGGCAAGATTAACTACGTGTACCCACACATATGTAGATGGGTTTAATACAAATATTTGTATTTGCATGCATTTTCATTTTCGAGCTATTTGAACTCAACAGGTAGGGACAGTAATAAAGCAGGCTTTATTGCTCAAAGTAGAAAGTAATACTCAGCATCGCACAGGTTTTAATGATTCTCGTGGGTTTTAAGGTTGCCACGGCGAAAGTAATCGTGGTTATAAAAGTCCAGCTTCTCTATGATGTCAATCAAATCCATGGTACGACCCCAGTGAGTAACTGTTGTTGGCCTCCTTCGGTCGATGTCGACCATGGGTGTACATCACAATCGCATGAATGTTCATGTTCTACAGCTTTTGGAATGACTAAACAGTCCGATTCGGGAGGAACAATCTCTCCCACAGCACTGGCAGCTATAGTCAGATTTAAAATAGATGGATTTCATTGTGCAGTGAGCAAATCACTTACATGTTTAACAGAGGCTAGCAAGCTCGGGCTTGGGTTCAGAGTGCTTTTCATCCCGCAGTCGTCATAATCCCTAGTGGACTAAGACAATCACCACGGACTAATATTTCGATTGCAATTTGTTGTCTGCTGAGACGTCGTTGCTTCTTTTCCAGACACTTCTACATTAACCTGAATGATGACTTTAGTTAAACTCCGTGTAGTTCAACTACAATTATCTCCCACGATACAACTGATTGGCAATCAAGTGTATGAATGTAAGAAATCTTGGGAGTGAGGCAAAGTGTCGCTCAATCTGAAGGTAAACGTCTACTTCCGGTAGATACTAACCATGAGACAGTTGTGAGCGCTTGGTTGCGGCCTTTAGTAATCTAATCCGTGTTCATTCGTGCTACAATGAATCGAAATAAAACGGAAAAACAAACTACGTTTCCCTAACTCAAGTTTACTGACGGGGCTATATTCCGATCCGTACCGGTTAGCTCAATATCTGCCCCTACTTGTTTTTAGCTTCAACTAAATCTTGCTTCTCTTGAGACGGTGCATCTGTAAACGCTGGGACCACACAGTGTACACAAGTCGAATGTTTGCACACAAAGACACTGTCAACGCAATTGTAACGTTTTTTTCAACTTGAATATCACCCCTGCACAAGCGCACACACATGAAGGTCCGATTCACACGAAAACTTTCAAACTGACCTGAAAATGAGATAGATACGCAGTGTTTTGCTTGTTTGTGTGTGTGTTTACTTCTTGCACCCCCATGACTCAAACAGTATCAAGTTTCCGGATAATGTCGGCGCAGATTTTTCTCTGATTTTTTGTCGATGATTCATTCGCGGAAAATGGCTTACCGCATTGTCATAGTTTTGGCACGTCTGGCAGATTCAGTGTCTTTTTTTAACTTTCCGCTTGAAAACCTACCTCATTGTTTCCCGAAAGCTACCTGCGAATTTCGTCACTCGCTGTTGTAAAATCGATGATGTTAAACATTCTTGAGTTTGGTATCCCTGAGTGTAATTGCTAAAGTCTGAAATATCCTGTTCTTGTTTGACTTGGACGTGCACCTGTGGTTCAGTTGGTGTTTAGCTGAACTCCGAAAGACGTGCAGATATTAGTGTTTATAGTAACATGGAATCTATGTTACTAGGGTCAGGTGTGGCTTTACTCTTTTATTGATCGAAAATAAGCAGCTTTTTGAAATCTACCCAAAATCGACTCTTTACGAAGGGCTTGGTCGCGGATCCGTCATCCATAGTTTGTTATATTGATTGATCTTAGTAGCTTTTCAACTGATGCCCTACAACCGAGTTGCAAGCGCTGCAGGAGAGATTGTTCCTCCCGAATCGGACTGATTAGTCATTCAAAAAGAACATGAAAATTCATGCGACTGTGATGTACATCCATGGTCGACATCGACCGAAGGAGGCCAACAACAATAGTAGCTTTGTTGATAACTTTTGGTCCAAACTTCGTAATCCTCTATTGCCCCGCTTTTGCGGGGTAGGGATGAGGGCGTTATTGAATCATAATTAGAGTTGGCGGCATCAACTAAAAAGCGAATACGCGCAGTCCCTCTTGTTGCTTGACATCTTTTTACGTCCGAACAGCATCAGAGTTATTGAGTTGAAACTTGCACTCAGTTCTCTGTTATGTCTATAACGTTTTAAGCGAACTTTGATCTATACCGTGTTTTGTCATCCGGTGGATGTCAATGACACTTGACAATTCTAGTATCCAACCCCGTTTTGATCACGATCAGGTTGGTTGTCCCTGACAACAAATCAAGCAGGCTTATACAAATGCGAGTTTCTAGCCTTGTGCAATGTCGCTAGACCGCTTAGATCCCAACCCTTAATCCCCGTCTGTTGTCTGTCGGACAGCGGATTCGCATTTTATCGTCAAACTTTAGTGTCATTTGTCTCAGCGATCAGCGTTGGTTCAATTTTATGGCTTTTTGTTTCGATAACCAACCGTTGATGTTTTACTATATTTCAACTTCGATTTTAAATTTTTCACCGAAAAAAAATTTGTCTAAAGATTACTTAGTTGTAAACAAGGTTGTAGTTGAAATTTCGGGGGATGTGAACAACCCATTACTTAGTTGTGTTTATCGATCTTGATCACCTGATCGTGGCTTTTGAATGACGTCGCGTCAAAACGATCGATCGCGTCTCTCTGAAAGGCTTGTCAATCAATTCACATTTGTAACAACTGTACCTTGTGAGTCACAAGGCAATTATGATTGGCTGTTTGGATGATAATTATACAATGGCGTGCGTTGTGACAAATGCTTTGCAAATAAACAAATGCCGCGCCATCCGCGTACACTTAACTTGATTAAATCTTCCACGAAAGCATATATCATGCACGTACTGTGTGTGTGAGTCAGCATGTCCTGCAAACCGGGTTATTTAAAAAAATGTTTAACTGGCTATATTTGAATTGCCATAGCAACGGTACCCCGCAAATCCCTGAAAGTTGTTGGCCTGGTAAATTTGTCTGTGTTTCGTGTTGCTTACGCATCACACACAACGGAATGTAACAAAGTATCAATTTGGAGGCAATTTGGTGGTCAGTTTTTAGTCTACCAATAATCTCGCCTTAGATACCAACGTTACGAGTGGTTCGGTTGTAGCATGTTGGGTGAATAAGCCGTCGTAAAAAAATATGAAGCACCCGTCTCGATAATTGATTTTTTTAAATATCCCTGCGTGGATTTCGATGGAATGCATATTCCAACTAGGCCGCCCACACTGAAAATTGCTTTGTCGCCCATAGCAAATCATCAAAATCCAACATATTGCAAGTCACAGGTCGACCTTGTTAATGGATTCTGATATCCTGATGGCTAGCCGTAAGTAATGTAATGTTTTGAAAGTTTCGGGGCTTCGTGGTGTATTGCTAGATGTTGAACTCAATATGTATGAAAGCAAAAGCCTGAACCAGGCAAAGTGCCGCACAGTCAGAGACTGTACGTGGGTTGAGATACTGTCAGGTTGCCCAGGCCTAGACACATATGAGGGGGGAAATAGAAATGGTATTGAGACTACAACGTGTTTCAGCATGCAGATCACTACCGGTGACCAATCAATTTAGCACGGTGTTAGCCACACAGTATAGAAGTACTGCATGATTGCACATCCCCCTGTAGAGTATGGAATTGCCATGCGCTCGTAATGGATATCCATAATCTGTCCCCGCTCAACTGGTCAACGTATCTCACGGGATGGATTTTTCCGTTTCATCCGTTGATATCTGTCAGTATCATGCATCTCTCGTAGCAAAATCGAACGCGAAATACCGCAAGGAAACGACTGCTCAATTTCTATATTCTTCTTATTAGTGCTCATTCATAATGCTTCCGAGCCGATGTGTACAGGTTCTCGACTTAACTTACTGTCCAATATTGGGTCTCGATAGTGAATCCTTCTGGCTCTTCGCTTAGCCTTGATGAATTAACCCCGTTATTCAAGCTGCATTGTCTGTTCCGTGAGTAGTATTGCTACAAATTCGGCCTGAGCACGGTCGTTTGTAAAAAGGTTTACTTGAATCTAGGACTTTATCATATCTGACCGTGAGTAGCGCCTTCCAAAGGTGCTTTGCGATCCCAGATATAAATTCCCACTCACAAACGTTATTGTGTACTTTATGATAAGTACATTCTCGGTCAGAATTTTCCGCTTGGAACAACTTGCCCGAACAAGTTATACGCTCGTAATCAGTTGAGGTTTTCGATTAAAAACTTGATGAATACATAACGAACAATGAGGCATGTGACTGTCTCTATTGATTTTTGAGAGATTTATAATTTTACTCTATATACCTGTCGTCCTGTGGTTTTAGTTAAGCTTATTGCTTTCTCTACCATAAAACGTTCTGAGTTCTGAGTTCCAATCAAGGTTTGTAACTTACCCCTGTTCAATAATGGTGAAAAGCCATGTTGCTGAATAAAATCCGAAATCGCGTTGATGGTGAACAATTAGAAAAATTATATTGTGTCGAAATATTTCCCATCCAATTAGTTAATAGAAAGTCTGCATGCATTGTTCCTTGTAGCTAACGTGTTCAAATCATGCTCCCATGAGGACGACTCATGCTTTCTCGTGGTGGTTTATGGCATTGCTGGTCGTTTTATGACCCCAGTTTAATGTATGAAATGCTGGGTGTGTCGCGGTAGCAATTTTTAACCATTCAAGCTTTCAAAAGTCGGTCGATCGTTCCCAATACAGGCTTTGTTCCTACGTGCTGATAAGTTCGAAAAAGCTTAATCCAACAAGTATGTCGCTTCTTATTCCCTCCGTCCATGAATAAAACGTCGCTTACCTGTTCACATGAGATTAGCGTCAGTCTTTGGATTCAGCTTATTAGCTCACTGGATGTGAGTTTGAATTCAAATTCAAATTCACCAATCCGTTCCTTTACAGCTAGGCATGCCACTCAACAACCAAAAATAACTTACTTCTTCTCATTACTGCCCGAACAATATCGGCTAATTCCCGGTACAGCCATCAAATTGTAAATTATTGTCCCGCATTGCTTGTTTTTCGCTTGAATGAGCCAAACGTCGCTTTCATACCCTGCCGTTTGTTCCACAATCTTTACCCGTTTGTCTCAGCAAACCCGATCTAACCACTTGCTTAATCCGATTACCCAGTGTGTTCGTTCCCCTTTGATTCCAACTCCTAAATTCAATTAACTCTAAAAAGCTTGATGAATAGCAAACCTGGATCTGGGATCAAACCGTTCGCTTTTTCCCACCGTCTGATTGCAAAATATCAGGTGGGGTGGTTCATAAATCTCAATTTGGCGGACATGCTTCGAATTTGACATTGCGAACGTTGCTCGCTTCCGGGGCGGCTGATTTGAATTTATGTTCGAATCGAAATGTTCACATGACTGGGGAAATGGATCATTTGAACTTGAAATCGATTGGGCTTTAGAATAAGGACAGCGTTTAGTGGGTGGAATGTTAATGTTTAACGAAACACAGTGGTTTTTCCTAGAGCAAGGTTAATCCATACACATATCATGGGAATATCAATGAACTTTCGGATTAATTTGGTGTAAACGAGAATTAAATTGGGGTGGTGGTGTGTGTGGAATGATTCTTTTATTCGTTAGAACGCTGACACAAATTCAAGGGATATGGCGGATTCACCATGTGTTGCCTTTGAACTAACCAGCTGCTGGGAGACGGATGTCTGTTCGATGAATTTAACGAGATATTCTGTCCCATTTCAGAACTTAGTTGACTGAAAGATGTCTTGAGCTAACTCCTTATTCGAAGAAATTTAAATAAGCAATCCATTTAATGCTATGTCAACAGTATTTGTGCGAAATTTAAAGCCTAAGTAAACATGCATTCTAAATAAGATTTTAACAATTGAAATTTATAATCGTGTGAGTTGTTAGTTAATCACGTATAGCAAGCAGATTTAACAGGGATTGTCAAGCGATCAGACTCACCTACCTTTAACTACACCAATCTTATCTAATAACGACTCGAAAGTTAGAGTTTTTCAAGTGTAAATCTTGCTTACGGGTTCGGAAATTGCAATTCAGTACCTATTTTCACTAGTATTGCCTATTACGGATACGTTCACTGTAATTGAACTAGTTTATGGCGACCGTGGTGTAAATAGTGGGAAACAATGTTATATTTTTAGGACGCTGTTGAATAACATTGACGCAGGCAACCTTCGGATAACCTGACCACAAAGGTTATCTCATTCAGCTGGATGTTTCTTGAATTCCCTCCGTTGGGTTGACTGTGGGTGTACATGATACAAACACGGGAAGATCTCATTGTCCAGAAAACTGTGCCGTCCGATTCTGACGCTCCTGCATTGTTCACATCCGTATACAGCACTCGATCGATCAGCCTCGTGGGGTAGGTAGAAGAAGAAGAAGAAGAAAAATGGCTGTATGATCTTCATTAAAAAATAACAACAGCGTCCACTGATCACCAGCTTGCCGCAAGCGCTTTTTCCTAAGAGATTGAGCAAAACAGGGTCAATTCTGTGGACTTCTCAACGCGGGACTTTCTCATTTTAGTATGTTTGCACGACCCCTTTCCTTTCTATAGACAATCCAAATCAGCAAGTCGTAATTTTAGCAGACCGCACTCGAGGTACAAAGACTTTGTCCCAACGAATTAAGAATAACATGCTCGTGACTTCTGACTTTGGAGGCACTTTGCAAAGAGTCACCTTCTATCTGGGTAAGAGTAGACACTCCTCTCAGCTGCCGAACGTATGATCACGCTGTCAGCCGCAACTGACATCGATAGACCAGGTACTGCTTTGTGCGTTGCCGGAGAGAATGTTACTCCCGAGTCAGACTGTTTAATCATTTGAGACGCTGCAGAGCTTGAAATCGCCATGCGCTGGTGATGGATATCCATAATCTACATCGATCGAAGGTTGCTAACAAGAATACCTGACCCACCTTTCTTGGCGAGGTTTTAGGTGTAGCGTGTATATGCTTTATGTACCGAATTTGTCCATCCGCGTGATGTTGAATACGCAACTCAAATCCGTTCCAATTGCTCACCACCATTGATTTCGTACTAGTTTAACTATTCAATCGAAGTCAACAAGATTAGGTCCTGATAGTTTGCCTAGTTCAAATTTTGACGAAATTCTTTTTTCCGGTCTATTGGATTGAGATAATTGTCGCCCGTTTCAGCTTTTTCTTATTGATTATTAGCCTGCTTACTGGCGAGAAATACCTGGAATTCGAGTCCTTTAGTAATCTTAATATTTCATATTACTACTAAATTTAAGTTAACCGTGATAAATTTTTCCGGCTGTTTAATCGGATATTGCAGTGATATTCGCCTATTTGTACGTTCATTTGAATAATTTTGAAGCAAAAGATTCGTGTCAAGATTGGAGTTTAAAGCTTAGGATTTTCTCGAATACAAAACTGAAAGACGCGATCGTTTCACTTGTCAATCTTTCCATGTCTGGCCACGCGAAAAATGCCGCCGTTTACAAAGATTGTCGGATATATAAGAGAGATTGACATTTGAGAAAGCGAGTGTTTTGGTCTGTTTCGGTCTATATATCATTAAGCTCTATCGAGGCAGTTTATTTGCAGATGAGTTTTTTGTGTGTCTCCAGTCCTGTTCGCGGCAGTCATTTGTGTACACGGCCATTTTGAATTATCGCCTCTCACCTTTCACACATTTGTCCGTGAAGTGTTAAAACACGCGTTTTCAATTAATTTTCAAACCAACTGACTCATTCTATTCAGGCCAAGTTGTCATAAATTTGAATTTTGCTTGTCATATTGAAAGATTGACCCCCCCACATAAATCGATGGTAAATCGATACTCACAAGGAAGCGTTTAAAATTAAATCGATACTGCTGCAGACAGTTGAAATTGTATCGACGAGAGTTCATTGAAATTAAGTGGCATTTGAAGTTGGTAATCTTGTCTATTCAACTACTCACAAGACACCTCACCCTCTTCAAATGTTGCTTTTTTGTCAACGGCTTTTATGGGTAAAAGTATTTCTTGATAAACGTGTTGCTGGTGTACAAATGATGCTGTGAATGTTTGTGGGTGTGATGATTATGAGGCAGATGATGATGTACAATTTAAATTTTATTTTGTAACAAATGAAGCATGCGCCACTCAAACAGAACAAACTTCGACTCTGCTTTGTCATGTAACCCTTACTTGCGCTCTACACCATTCCTTGAAGTATCCTGCTCATCTTTACCCTCTCAAATTTAAATATACATGAACTTGCTTCCCGCAAATTCAAATTTCAAATCCAATTTCTCCCCTCGCTTTCGCGTTTGCGTTTCTATTCAACGCGACAGACAGCAACTGTGATTTTCACATGGCACGTCTCATTCTGGTGTACACATGTTTTCAATTTGCCGCTCTCTCGAGCTACCACTACACAGTAGCAAGCTTCAGGTGTTTTTTGTGCGCGACACTCCGTCTGTGTGACAGGTGTGCTAAGGCGCTTCGATTGTCGTTAGTTCATTAGCCTATTCGGTGAACCAGCTGTTTTACACTCTCCGGGAGGTGTTTGAACTGATTTGTCTCCTACCATTCGAGTACATCTGGCAGAATTATTGTAACAACATGGATCTCTTTTCGTTTCAAAGATGAAGATTGCTGTTTAATTTATTTTGTATTTGTTGGTGCAAAAAGGTTGCGTATAGCTCATTGGACGATTGATGATTATGTTTCATTTTTGAATATTATTTGGTTTGATGGAAATCGATGTCATTTGTGAATGGATTTGACCTTGAGTTTTAAGGTCACTCTTAAATTAAGTTGTCAGAACCGAGATTAGCGAATAATCCCAACTCTTTTTTGACCATCATACCTCCCTATCGTTTTCCAGTTGTTTGCCCATATCACAAGGATACAGTAAGATTAAGTTCAGTGAACTTTGAACCCGTGGTAGAGTACGACCTCACTATCACCACCAACTAAACCCTCCGTGATTCGAAACTAGTTCTGTGGCAAATTCAGATTTGAGGAAACTAACTATCCACTTGTTCTATACGAACCTTAATATTCACCTCTACCCCGTTTGTTTGTGCTTACTCTTCTATAGAATCCGTAGCTATTTAAGTCCCACCCTTCCCCATCTTTTAGGATTTTACTTTTTCATGGTTGTGTGGCAGTTAAGCATTCGGTACGCGCTACCGGTGTAATGCTGTCTGTGATGATGATGATGACGAACATTGTTAGGATGGTATCCAATCCGTTACTCGATGGACAGTGCTCATTGTGCGACGCGTAATGTTGTACGTGTAAATTAAGGATGAGCAGAAGTTGAATTCCAAAGATAGCTTGCTGTTGGCCTCCGGTTGATCCCGACCATATATGTACATCACAATCGCGTGATGTGTTTATGCTCCATTCGTGAGGAGTCATCCCTCCTGCAGTGCTCAAAGCGCTAGACAGTACTTGGCCGATCGGTAGTAGTTGAACGCTGACGTCGTTTGGCAGCTAAGTCGTGGTTCTGATCTTCCCCAGCTTGCATATTACGTTTTACACAGCTCCTTCAAGGTGAGCCTTCATGAGCAATTGACTCCAAACGGGTAGCGTCAAAATTAAGCGCTTTCATATCACTCATCCACCGATTCACATGGAACATACTCGAAATTTACGATAACCTGAGACTTTTACAGACATTATTGATTTTTGCTCATTGTTCGAAGAGGCCGTTTCGTGAACATGTTTCGATGGCACTTTATGAGTTGATTGCACTTCGCGCTTACGATCGATTGAAATAGTGATGTCCGGCTATTGTCTCTCACCTGTCTGCGTGCTAACACCATTTGATGAAGGTTTGACAAAAGTTTATTTTCGTAATAATGCTAACCCCGATTACGTTGGATACATACAATTAAAGGGGTGTCTCCTGGTTTTAAAAATTAAATGATTATTGCAATAAATCATCAAAGGAGTAAGTGTTATTCGTCTGAGGAATCGGTTTAGAGGTAAATCTATGTAGAATTCGCAATGAGGTGTGCTGTTTCGAGCTCAATGTGGTATATACTCAAGTGCTCATTACAATACAATTACAGCGTCACAAGCTGACCAGCATAACATGACAAGCTGACCAAGTCGTATAGGTTTGTTGTTTTCAACCTCTGTTTAACACATTTTCTTGTGTTGCGCAATTGAAATAACACAACTCCCGGTTTATGTGAGCTTTTTCGCAACACCGCTGATTTCGTCCTGTCTTTGGTACGTCAAGTTGTGGCAAGAATTTATACTCAGACTTCCGTTACTCATGTAAGACGCAATTGCAAACCATGACCCACGTGCCAATTCTCATGGAAAACTCGAAAATACGCTTCGTTTCAATCTGATAAAGCCTTTACCCTAGATTTCACTGTTAATGTTTGTCTTATCTTACTGGTAATAAGTGTTTAACTAGTGTACAATTTCTGATGAAACAGCGGTGCTTCCATTCAGTGTTAGTTATCCAAAATATTGACCTCCGTGTCTAGATACCTTGTGCGAACAGAAGCTTTGTGTTTTTGTTTTGAACCAGCTTGATATATTGGTAGAGGTTGGTTTACTCTAACCGTTCAAGGTACCGTTGTCTCTGTATCTCAGAAACAGAGTCAGACACCATGACACCTATATATCATTTCGAAGCTTTAATTATTCGCATGGTACGTTTAAGCTACGCTTCGTCGCCGTACAGAAACGCGACCAGGCAGGTTAACTCCAGTTCTTTCACAGAGACTGCCCGTCGCAGATTAACCTAGAAAATACTTGTGCTTAAGTCTGACGATTGTGAACTATGAAACGCTGATTCGTTGTGAGTTATTCGACCAGCGAAGCAATGCCTCTCTTACACATTAACCGATAATCCGTTAGTTAGTGACGCAGACGAAAGCTAGCTCCTCTTGTGTCAAATAGTTAGGACTTTGGTCATACAGACAGCGTATCTCTCGCTTTGCTACGAAAGCTGGTTAATTTATGCATAAGCTCTAATTACGAATCGTATCCCAACGGGGTTTTTTCACGTTTGTCTAAGGTCAACTTGATTACGGGGTTTTTCCGCATGACTAAACCTGGTTCCAGTGTGATTCTGTATTCGTGTTTGTTGGCTCATGCGTTAAAAATGAGATTATTTATTCCAAGTTTGATGGTGTCTGAGTTATAGGCTGGTTTTGATAGCTTTAGTGGCCGTGAGATCTTTTCAGATGCACTAAAATTCTAACCTGAGTTGAGCACTAGTCTGTATGGATACCATGAGCACGTTATCGGATTCCTGCAGGTTGATCTTATGTATATGTCCACCCCTTTAATTCGACTCATATATTAAACGGTCGAAGCAAAGACGTTTATCTCGTTTTTGTTGTATTTCGGCTGAATTCGGTTCCTGAGGTAAATTTCGAGCACGCGTCGTATGAATACGCGATTAAACATGTCTGAAACATCGTATACAGTCACACGCAGTACACATCCAATCAGCGTCGCTTGTCTTGAGTCCAAACGCTCTTCAGGCTCTGTATCACTTGCATTCTGCCTGCGTGTGACTAGGCGGCGCTGCGATTTTTCCTTCTCCCTTCGTAGCAACTCCGTATAAAACTCGCTTACAAACTTCGTTGGGATGACCAACATTTCATGGACAAGTCTTCAATGATGAATCTCTCTTCTGACCGAGAGTTTGTATCAGTACGTTGCCCGCTTCGTTGGATCAGGTACTTCCTATGATACCGTGGGCAGTGTGGTGGTTACTGGTTGAGTTAACGGGACAATCTAGTGGAGTAAAGCCTGGGGGGATGTGGTTATCGATCCAACAACTTTCCTTCTGCTTTAGCAGGCCCCTGTGGGCCATACTGGCCGATCTGTGTATGTATGTATGAAAGCACAAGCCTGATCCAGGCAAAGTGCCGCACAGTCAGAGACTGCATATGGGCTAAGATACTGTCAGGTTGCCCAGGCCTAGACAGGGCCGATCTGTGTGATATAATGTTACTCACTGGACAGAGTGCTTGCTCATCACAGTTATTTTTCCGAATATGGTTGATACTAATTTTAAACGTGTTTGTAGAATCAGGGTTGAGCACATTGTCACTCAGTGTGCCAATGCAGCGGCAATCGCATTTGTTGCGGCCTCCAAAGCACTGTGCTAAGGCATGCGAATCCTGATCCTACTGTCCCTACCTGCCGAGTGCAACCAGTACGAAACAGGTTGTGGGGTGTGTGATCGACATGCACGCAACTAATGATTTTGACGAAGGAAATATGTGCCGAGCTTGTATTGTAACTTTTAAACCTTCGTCATTAAGCCACCGAAAACTTCTTGGTTGACTTCTTAGACGTCATCATCTGTGTCATCTCGTTAGCTGACAAATCGTCCACCAGTTACAATGCAAACACGGCGAACAGCACTCCTATTCCTCGATGTCTAATACTACTGTTTTCTGCCTCCTAAACTCAACCAAAGCACAAGCATCACTTTTGAACTTGATGCTACCGAATATCACGCCTCTTCGCAAATAATTCGATCTGAGAATGGCTGTCATTCATCCGTCAACCACTTAGTTGAGCCGCGATGCTTCTCATAGACCGCTGGTACCCCCCCGCACGCTTTAGACTATTGTGCTGCACTGACGTGTCAATTGTTTTCCCTCACACAAGGCCACGCCTACCTCTTTGATGTTTGTGTGTGTGTGTGCTTACCTTTCATGTGCTGTCCTCGTCAATCAGAAACCACTTTGATGTTGCTCTAATGACCATCATATCGGTGTTATACACGCGTTAATTGGTCTGTGATAGCTTTTAGCGCATCACAATGAATTATCATCCATTATTGCAAGGTTATGTTTGCGAGAAAGGGGGTGGTGGTGATGGTAGTGATCAAAGAACAAAGAATCGTGTTATCAATGAACTGTCGTCTCTATCAACGCAAGGTTAGTTCGATCGCTGCTAAGAGGTGTCATGCTTCCGGGAGTCAGTGTGTGCATTAATGGGATTATTCATTGCTCGGTGGCTACGCTGTGTTGACAGAGTGTCTGAAAGTTGCAGTGGAAATTGTACTGGGAGAGAAGTAATGTAACTGAACCCTCAGTTGAGGATTGCTACTCTTGTTGGTGGGAAAAAGTGCGAATAGGGGTATGGATTTGAGTTGTAACCCTCCGTGCGTACAATTTGTTACATTTCACTGGCTTGCTAATCGCTTAGTATCGCCAAATTTACTTGACTTAGTTGAATGTATGCTACATCGGGGCTGTTCTAAATAAGGTACTGCAAATGGTAGCCAATTGGAAACATTCATGCAGCAAACACTCTCATACCTTACCAAGGATGAAGTTAACGGGGCAACATGATGCGATTCTTTTGAATGGGATTAACTTCGATTTAACTAAACAACAATCTTGTGGTCGTAATGGCCTAGTGATAGCACCACATTTACAAGAGATGTGAGGGCATGGCTCGAATCCCAACGGCAGAAAAAACGTGATCAGTCCTAATACCTTTTCAGAATATTTCACTATGAAAGACTTACAACCTGTTCTAGTAGATGAGGCCGTACAATGTGTACTGCTTCATATACACGAAATTGTGATATTGTAGTAATTTGTACGGCGTACCGAGCTACATTGATTTTCCACTGGTACTGAACGGCATGTGGAAACACGCTAGAGTCTCATCACCATTTCTATCTTCATTCTCCTGTTTGTCTAGGCCTAGGCCACTTGGCAGTATCTTAGCCCACGTGCCGTCTCTGACTGTGCGGTACTTTTCCTACATTCGCACTTCTAATTTCATACACACATACATACATACATACATACATTCTTTGTGTTAACGAAGTCGAATTTGTGAACTGATAAAAATAAATAAATATTAGGAGTCACGTATGCATGTAGACCGCTGTGTTAACTGACCTTGACCGTGTTCACTTGTATTAGATTGTTGTGGATACACACTAGTAGGAATATCGACCACTGATCCTGGTCGTGCCCACGAGACGTGACACACCGTAGCCGTAAGGTCAAATCAGTGGTGGGGGTTGACTACCACTTAATCATGTTCCCTGTCAACCTGACTATCAACCTTGGTCTGACGAAGCTTCTGTGTCAGAAGTGAAACGTTACCCAAACCCTACTCTAACCGATCGCACTCAAATTTCTTTGCGTTATGAATACACGATCGGTCCCAAACATATTCCAATCGATTGGGAGTCAGGTTACGCGTATTTGTTTTAGGATTTTGCACAGTGGTCATGAATATCCACATGGAAACTTTTAGACTCGATGACACGATCGAACGTTAATTTCATCATCCCCGTTTCCTGTCTAGTTGTTTATTTGGTTACATTTTACAACTGGAGAACAAAGTGTCGAACCATTGACCTATCATGCTTCTCACAAAGCGAAAGGTCAAATGTGCATTACGCACAAGATAATGAACAAAACACAAGCCTGTCTTAAACAAGTTGCGCTTGTATGCCACTGTTGGGTAAGGTTGATACGACCAACCTGTTCAATCACATGAGTCCCACTCATGTAGACTGGGGGCATACAAGCACAACTTGTTTACCATTCTTCCACTGTTTCAAGCGCATGCTGATCATGATCTTACTGTCCCTACTTGATGAGTGCAAACAGCACGAAACCGGTCGAGGGGTGTTTTGTGACGGAAAAGCATGCAAATGAATATTTTGTTTCATGGTTATGGGTTTAATCCCATTAAACATGTGTTTGGGCACGTGATTGAACAGGTTTGTCGTACCAGCCTTATCCAACAGTGGCATACAAGCGCAACTTGTTTACCATTCTTCCACTGTTTCAAGTGCACGCGTATCCTGATTCTATTGTCCCTACCTGATGAGTGCAAACAGCACGAAACCGGTCGTGGTGTGTGTGTGTGTGTGTGATGGAGATGCATGCAAATGAACTTTTTTATTCAAGCCTATCTTGTTTGAAACAGTTTTGAAAACTTGTAGCTTAGGTACCAGATTGTAGTAGATAGTTGTTCTCCGAGCTGGTATGGTTGATTGCGGATGTTTCGAAGCTTCGAAAAAAGTTTCGCCGATGATGTCATCTAGTTTGATGACGAGACGTCCGCAATCAACCATGCCAACTCGGAGAACAACTATTAACTACAAGACAATCTTTTATTGGCAAATCTCGTAATCACAACAAAGGCCTTCGCATGTGTGTCACTGTGAATTGATTTGTCAGTCAAATTCGTGCAAACCGGTTTCATTTGTTATGCCACAAGATGGTGTTCGCATACCCTCCGAGACACTTTCCCCTTTACAATATAAACTCTACCGCTAAGTGCCAATGAAACAGCAGCTAGACGTGAGTCTCAATGAACTCATCACGAATCAATAGTAGTCCCCAGTTCAGTCATCAAAATTACCCCACACACTTCTCATGGGTGTGTAAATGCCACTAACCAACCGACTATCACAGTTCACCAATCCTTTCTAGACTAATGTTGCAAAGTGTGCAACCTGGACTAGTTGCCGCTTGACGACCACGAAATACGAGTTCTGATTCATGCTTCTTTGTTACGAAACGGTTGAAATTGTAACAATTGCTCACGTCACAACATGGTTAAAGCTGACTGTGTGTGGCAAATGAAGCAGCGTCATTCGATCGCAGCTGGAATGGATGATGAAGCAATCCTAGCGGAATGTTTTATGTGTTTCTGTGGTTCAAATTGTCCGATTTGACGGGGCTTGGGTGTTTTGTTCTGCTTTATTCTCGGACAACGCAGTTGAACTGTCGGTGATGCGATTGTCATCTGCCTTATCCCCTTCGGTTCATATAACGCCGGTGTATTGAATAAAGCTTTTCCAATGGTTTCTTGTCGGTGGATTCAGCTTGTTGATCACAAAACTCGTGGTAAAAACATCTTGATGTATCCCCAAAATCTCTATTAGAATGTTACAGCTCTAAACATTGCCATAATCTGAACAGTCGTTATCATTTTTTTATGTTTGTCAAGTGGAGTAATCAAGAAAGCTTGTTAGAAAGCGTGATAGTGAAAAGCTCTCTCGCGAATCGATTGGTATTTCAACGTATCTAAGTTGCCTCCGCTACATCCTTATCGGCACGTCTAATTTGTTAAGCCACTAATTGTGTCATGCTTTTGTAAATCTTTAATCTCTAAAGTCAAGTATTGGTAGTTGATATTGATTTGATGCCGCCTATCAGAATTGCAGTCATCATCATCATCATCATCGCCATCATCACCTTCGTAAGCAACAGAAATACTCCACTATCGATACGTAATGCATCACGAATGATAAACCTTGACAATGCCTAATTCAAAGGGAAGGTCATTCGATCAAGCTATCAAGTATTCAACATTTGGGTGCAGAAACTTGCAATTGAATTAGTTATAGATCGAAGACTTTTATAACCATCTTATATCGACCCTGAATCGTCGGGTGACAAGTGTGCAATGAATTTCTATTCTGCCGCTTTTACTGCGTCACACACACCCCACGACCGGTTTCGTGCTGTTTGCACTCATCAGGTAGGGACAGTAAGATCAGGATCCGCATGCGCTTGAAACAGTGGAGGAATGGTAAACAAGGAGCGCTCCTTGTTTACCACAGAACACTGTTTGAACGGTTGCTGTCAGTGTTAAGACAGTGGGTTCGGGCTGTCTAAGTTGGCAGTTGGTGTCTTCGCTTGACTGTTCTTGTAAAATTGAACCCAATTCGGATTCCGTACAGTGGGTGGAGATTTCTATGACTACGAAACATGTACACTTCTCATTACTCCGACAATCGTTTCGTTTATAAGTGGCAGTAAGTTGTCGAGAACATCCAATGGGTAATACATTGGAGCTCTCTCATGATTGACTAGGGACCTTTAACCCTTTGTCTACTGACGGAAACTCTAGTTACCACCTCAAACAAGCAGTTGATTGCTAGGTAGCTCCCGTCGATACCTTCAGTCACCATCGGAGTGCACTTGTCAGGCGGCGTCTGGCATCTGATCCATAAAAATTAATCGTGTATGTTATTTATGCCATAATTAAACAGAATAACACAAAAATAACATAAAATACGTATATCCAATTACTGTAGACAATGGGTTAAATAGATATAGTAAGGAACGTTTAACGGGTCGTGTTCTGCATATCTCCCTTGGCTTGAGGGACTTAAGCTTCAAATGAAACAAGTGGGAAGGCCAACCCCACAGAGATTTTAACGATTTTAATGCGTTTTTTGTTTGGTACTGATATTACGGTTTCACCTAATCTGCTTTCGTTATTCCCGTCACAGCAACCATGCTCTCACGATGGATGGTCATCCGCCTTTCCATCATTTTGATGTGCATGACCAAGCTGGCTCTTGGTGAACAATCCTCCTGTATGCAGTCTTTGCTTCTGGAAAGACAACGAATTTCACCCGAGGCATTCACCGCTACCAGTGAACAAGTGGATCCAACAGGGAGGAGAAGATATGCTGCCGAATCAGTAAGGTAAGTCTGAAAAGCTTTCAGATACAATATTTTTACTACTAATAAGTAGTCGAATGGTAATAAAAATGAGGCTAACAAAAACCGTCACGAGTAGTTTAGAGTTCAAAATTCCACTATCATCAAATGAATGATTAAAAAAATTCGGTTTGTATGAATCTACGGTGAATCTACATGCTTCGCATCTATCTGCAAACGTTAATGAAAAATTAAAAAAAATTGAAAATGTTCACGTGCCCCCGGAGAGAATCGAACTCTCGACCCCTGGTTTACGAGACCAGTGCTCTAACCACTGAGCTACGAGGGCTGCTAGCCGCTGTCATGGTTATTCAACTTGAATACAATTTCACAGCAATCGCTTGCTTTTTCGTCTAACAGTTCTTTAAAGTTCTTGTTCCTTCCTTTCTTCCAGAGCCGAAAGTACCGATTACGCCTGGTGTCCCGCAGGACGCATTGGTACGGAATTGAACGAATTCGTCCAGATCGACATGGGCGAATTGAACGCGATCACCAAGTTGGTCATCAGCGGATTGTTAGCCGAGTCCGGGGTAAGAACACGTCAATACGGTATTTTGTGAATTGAGCACTCTTATGGTATGGTACAAGTTTCAGTCACATTGGTGTCTCAAAATATGAAATTGCTCACGCTGTAACTGAAACGATTGGTGCAATATACGATATCCGTATATAGTACATAACCACGTTCGGACCATAACGGATATTGACTGATTTATTCATAGTTTGTATGCAGGTAAAAAGCTATGCTTTACAAGACCCACAACAATGTACATTGGGTCGGATGGTAAAAAATATCAAAATATTGTTAGATTATTGTCAAACGTGAAAAACATACTTGTCCATGTGGATATCTAGTGATTTCTTGAAAACTTCAATGATTCCAGATTGGACCACATGAGTAGGTAAACTGTTCCACAGTTGCACATTGCGAACGGAAAATGCATATTTGCGGCAGTTCAACCTGCTATGCTGTTGGTAAAGTTTCGATTGGTGAGATCTCAGATTTGTGTTATGGGAAAGATGAAACAAATGACCGTAAGGATGAATTGTTTGATTAAGCACTGTCCAAATAAAGATTAGTGCTCCTCGTTGCCGTCTGTATTGAGCCGAATGCAAATTCAATAATTTAAGTCGCGTTTCGTATGGATAATTTGATAGTCCCAGGACGAGTTTTGTCGCTCTGCGCTGTGGAGTTTCCAATAGCTGAATATCTTTTTTCAACCAAGGATCCCATGCCGGTATAGCCTATTCAACATGAGGACGGATGTACGTTAAAATCAATTTGCTGGCAATATTGAGGTCAAATGAACCTAGGAATCTTCTGAGGAGACCCAAGTTGTTTTCAGCTTTGCAGGCAGCCAGTCGACATTGCATTGAGTTTCCTAAGTCTGATTGGATAAACATTACATTGAGTTAACTGAGGCGACACGCTCTTCAGTAATCTTCGGCAATGTATACTTCAGTGTACAAGAAACATGTATAATCTAGCTGTCACTATTTGCGGCAGCCATACTTGGACGCGTCATTTTACTGCTAAACAGGTCGGGGTTCGTTCTATGCGGTTTGTCTCTGCTTTCTCTGTGTTATAACTACATTGATGTTGCTCTTCTCCTGATACTCTTCGCCTGCATTTTTATCGTATTTTCAAAAGAGTGTGAACCTCAGGTGTTGTAACAAAAATTTTTATTTTCCGGGCCACCTTTATTCCCTATACAGGTATACAATAAAATGTTTCGAAACAACATTTTTCTCACTGTCATCAACTCAATTAATCAATAATTGTGGGCGTTAAAAATCGTTTTCACACTTGTCAGGGTTATCGATCGTCACCATATTTCTACGTCCGCTATAAACGAGAATGGAATGAACCGGAATGGAGGACTTATCGGCAGTTTTCTCCTATCCAAGTGCGTTTTAATGTTTGAGTATTCGTTCCATGATCGGTCACATGTCAGTTATAATAATACGTTTTAGACTACTAACAACGGAGCAGTAGTTAGTATCAAACAAATGTTTTGCTATTAGTGACTAGACATTTCTGTTTACAAAAACTAGTGGTCTATGTCCATTAAACTGTTACACGGATTTGAATACTATATCCTTCTTTGTTGTTCGGTTTTTTGTTCATGGTTGCCGCTCAATTGCACTGTTCTTTCCCAACGCATGCATCACGCAACCATAGACTGATAGGGCCATGTATATCCGAAACCATCATTGAATCAAAGCAGCGATATATTAGAGATAATGTAGTGTGAAATCATGCCATACAAACTTTGGTCGGTCTAAAAATGTTGAAGCATACCTTCAACATCCGATATATCCTGTTCTTGTTTACCTGTTTTGTGTTTTTATTGGGACCAGGCAGACTCTCGATGGAAATCTTTGTTTTTATTAGGCGGATTTACAATACAACAAGAACCACGTGGTCAGTGTTGCACACAAAATAGGCCACTACGCATACTCGATCCACTAGGAAGCTGATATGAGTCAAGGCGAGTGTCCGCAGTTTAACGTTAAGCATTTCTAATAATGTATGGGTAAGAACCCACAACAAAAACTAGGTGTCAGGAATGTAAGCTCTCCGAGTGACTGGTTGTCCAGACCTAAGTGTCTTTCGTTTCTACTTACCCGCTGACTATCCGTTTACTTCGGTTTTACCGGTAGAGTTCGAAAGTGGTGCTCACCAACACTGTTCTGTCACTGTGCCACCTTCATGGAACCATGACAACACCACACTCACGAGTAGTTGCAGAACGTAGCTTGTAAATGAAGAATTCGCCGCTAGTGACCTTGAGCTTGTTTGAGAACCGCTGCGATTCTGTATTGATTGATAATGCACATGCTAGGTAAATCGTCTATCCGTTTTTTGACGCAATAGACTGATTTTATGCTTATCTCAACCACGTAAAAGCATTAGACATTGCTCCAACTCAAGTAAAATTGTTCTTCATAAACCGTATTATGTTAGTGATGCTTCACGTTTCAATAGAATGCATGTTCTCATAATGCCTGAAGCCCATTTTTCACCACGTGAATCGTTCAAGGCTGTTGCTGTCACAACCAACCAACCAAGCTATCGATTTTTCGCTTCTTTCCCGTAGACATCTCAACTCGTCGGCAGCACCGAGCCACTGGTTCCCAAATTCATCCCGCTCAACCCCCCATTGGTCGCTCGATGGATACGAATCTACCCGTACCGAGATAGTCCTGGATTTGTATGTGTTCGCTTGGAGGCTTACGGGTGTTGTTTTGCCGGTAAGAATGGTTGTCTTTGTTCGCTATACGTGAAAGTGACCCCTCATGATTGATCCTCGTTGTTTGGAATGTGGTTGTCGTAGCTGGTGATATCGGAATCGCTAATAACCCAGCGTGGTAACTAATCATACTCGTGTACTCTCTTGTGCGACTATCTCCTCCTGGATGATGAGTCGGCTTCAATGAAGATTCTTAGGAATTTGGGTCCCTAGTACCACTCTTCGTTTATTCGAGTCAGCTTCTCTAGCCTTTGCACAACCAAGTGCGACCTGCAAGGCAGCAGGGAGTTGTCAGAAAGAGGTGGTCTACTAGACTCTGCTCCAGGTTTTTCCTCAGGGTTTTCTCCCGGAGCCTTTCCCGCGATCGGGTATCCCGCAAGGCAGCGGAGGTTTAAAATCAGGGATTTCCTTCCCTTAGATGAAATGCTCTCCCAGGCTAACGAGCTCCATCTGCCTGAAGCAAACTGGTTTTCAGGCGCCCCTTCTCCCGTTGGTAGAAGCAGCCAGCCGCCGGGCTCATGGAGTCCAGAAGCTGGACTTGATTATCAGCGGCTATTTGAGACGCGCGCCATATGGGAGTATTTTATAAACAGTGGGAGCTTATCCCCACTGCCACCCCCGGCTATGACAACTTTTGAAGCTAATCATTGTTCTCGGATGTACAATATACGCTCTTGACAAAGTAGCAAAACCGAGGCATCATTTTATTACGGAGCCTTTGTTATGTAGCTAGCTTGCCGAACTGTTCTACCTTATTCCGCACATAACTATCACAATGTTTTTCGTCTAAAAAGCGTTGACGTCTTGGCCGTATGTTGTTCTATTCACCTTGCTCAAGGAATGCTATCCTCCTGCCTTCCGGTCGGGGATAAAGCATAAACTTCATCATCATTACATCGGTAGCAATTACCGAGTGCTTAAATGCCATACAGCCATGACACGTGTGATGATAAAAACAGCTTTTGTTAGACTCATTATACCACATCTCCGTGAATCTTTTGGGAGTCTCTTCTCGGGCTATCATGTCGGTCGAACCTTCCTTCAGAGACCCGATTGTCGTCATTGGTCTTTTCAGGGTTTGCTGTTCTCATAGCATGTTCTCGCCCTACTACGACAGCGCCGCCTGCGGTGGCTTGGCCACGTCTACAGAATGGATAATGGTCCTATTCCGAAAGATCTACTCTATGGTGAGTTGCAATCAGGAAGTAGACCATTGGACGGTACAAAAACGTTTGCAAAAGAGATATGAAAGCTCTTGACATTGACCCCGCGAGTTGGGAAGAACTTGCTTTTGACCGCTCACATTGGAGGTATTGTGTAAAGCGTCGTCTGCAAGCTGGGGAGGAGCAGGTACAGCTGCTGAACGCAGATCGCGCCGCCGATCGACCGAGTTCTGCCTATCGCTGCAAGCGCTGCGGGAGAGATTGTTCCTCCCGAATCGGACTGTTTAGTCATTCGAAAAGCGGTGGAACATGAAAACGATTATACGATTGTGTTGTACATCCATGGTCGACATCGACCGAAGGAGGCCAACCAGAGTGGTGCTCTGTATATTATCCAAAATCTCACGAGTAGCATTCATCTCAATGTGAGTTCACACACTGAGCAGGTGCTAGTTTGCCACAATAGTCGTTGTCCATTTTCCCCCCATCTATGATAGGAAATTACATTTGAGCATGTACCCCCAGATGTAAAAAGGGAACGATAATTGAAACCCCCCATCCCCTTGTCACACAGTGAGAGCATATCACATATACCAGAGCTAAGCACCGCCCCCTGATAAGGAATTGCTGACTATTTCCCCAAATATGCACATTTTAAATGGGCTCTTATCGACTGATTGGAGTACATGATGACACTACGGTAATGGCTACGTCAATCCAACAGTATTTTCCGATTATTTAATCCAAATTATTCATCACCCGAAATTTGTTTTTTTAAAACGCCACTAAATATCGATCGATTTCACCCCCACAGCTAACCTCATCGAGTATCAAATCCCCGAGGGCAGTGTGTTCACTCCCCCGTACCATGCTCCTCCACCACCCTCCACGCTCTTGCACTCAAACACTCCGCTCAAACGCCCCCACCATAACCAAACGCATCACTATCAAGCTGGCGGTGGTCCTGCGTTCTCGGATGTGTGCTACGACGGTTATCGCGTGGAACCTGGGAGTCTGCTGGACGGGGGTCTCGGTTGTTTGACCGATTTCGCGATTGCCTCGCAAACAGCCACCCCAAGCCCGGATTCCGACCCGCGGTTGTTTGTCGGATGGCATCGCAACCGATGGCTTGGTCAGCGATCGGTTGATGAGAAAAATGTGGTCGACATGCGGTTTCGTTTCGCCTCGGTGCGGCGGTTTGAGCTGTTGACATTGTTTGTGTCGAATAATTTCTTGGAGAAGGGGGGGGGTGGTCAATTATTTGGCTTTGCTAACGTTCTTGTCATTCACACACACTGACTGATCTCAACGTGCTCCCCACGAGAGACTGCGTGCACCAAGAGACTCCAAAAATTGCTACTTATTGAACTTCGGAAAATGCGTAGAGTTTCGATATTCTCTTGGAGCACAGAACCAAAGGACTTGGGCATGTAGATCGGCAACACTCTAGGGAACTCGAGACACCACAACTTTGTCTATCAGAAAGAAAACATCACAGAAATTGTCATGTTTGGAGAGAATTTTCAGGAGGTTCTCAAAACAGACAATTCCTCGTATAACGAAAACACGTACGTGAGACCCACGATCGAGTGTACAGTTCAAGCGTGACTTTTCAACCAATATCCTATCGAGCTGCAAAAATTGTCCCCGGACTCAGCCGGAAACCGAAACAATGAGAGAATTGGCAGCCTAAACTTATTCGATTTTCCACATTGTCGTCTCCCAGGGGATTTGATTTTGACTAACAATATCTTGACTACTACAAATCACCCTTTGCGATGCTTATTCAATCTACGGGGCTCGCATATTGTCTCTGACTGTGCCGCATTTGTGACTCAAATGTAGACGACATTTTTGGGCCATGTGAGTTTGTTTTACGTTTGTGAACTGCCCAAATCAGCGTACGCTTTAGAGAAATCTTTAGGCCTCCTTTTGACCCTTATCCGATGCATCGAAGAAAGATATAATCATGCAACCGAAAACAAATGTTACCAAGCAAATCCGTTATATGCAAATGGTCATCCAGTTCGCTCAACGTCCAAAGTTGCTTTGGAAAGACTCACACAAACCAGACCATGGTGTTCGAGCAGCGGCGTTTCAAACCGCTTTGTAAATGACCCAATTTTGGTTGCACAACAAGGTGTGTCAACCACGGTAACCTGAGAATGTTGAGCAACCCCTTCACTTCCCGACTAATATTTCTTAAGTATCCCTCGCAAGGTGAGGTGTTGCGCACATCCCCCGAAATACAACCACCACTACCGGTTTTCTGGCCGTTTGCCCCGTCATCAGGTGGTATCCCGGGCCCGTCGGACAGTGAGATCAGGTTCAGTGAGCCTATGAAACAGTGGAGAAATGGTAAAACAAGGTATACTTGAATGCCCCCCCCCATGTTTTCACAGTAGTGAGCGTATTTTCAGCGACACGTGGACAATGGTGAAGTGATCAACACTGAATTCTTTGGCTTCAACCTTTTAATGGCTGATCCATTTCAATGTGCAATATTTCTGTACTGCGCAGGTAACACCGTGATAAATTGATTTGTGAAAGGTACTGAGGTGCACGTTGAAGCCTCACTGACATTTCTATTTCCATTCTCTTATCTGTCTAGGTATAGACAAACTGACACTATCTTTGGCTACATGCAGTCTCTGACTCTGGCAGTACTGCGTGGATGCAGTCTTGTGATTTCATGCATATTTCCATTACATATGGTTGAACAAGTAGGTCGTCTAACCTTATCCAACAGTGGCATACAAGCGCTCCTTGTTTACCATTCTTCCACTGTTTCAAGCGCATGCGGATCCTGATCTTACTGTCCATACCTGATGAGTGCAAACTGCACGAAACCAGTCGTGGGGTGTGTGTGATGGAGATGCATGCAAATGAACTTTTATATTCATGGTGATGGGTTCAAACCCAGGCTACATGAGTGGGGGCACATGTGATTGAACATGTTGGTCGTCTAACCTTATCCAACAGTGGCATACAAGCTCAACTTGTTTACCATTCCTCCACTGGTTCAAGCGCATGCGCATCCTAATCGTACTGACCCTACGCGATGAGTTAGCGTCACCTCACAGCAATTTCTCCTGCGTGTATCCTCTGAGAGGACAACCCACTGCCAGATTCCCGGCTTGCGACTTCCTTTCGTCTTTTTACGATCACACCCGACGTCTTGTGGGATATGTGTGTTTTACACAGACGGCGTCACTTACTGCTGACGTTGTTTATTCCCATCATCTTTTCAGATCCGCCTTCCGCGTCGTATCGAGGTCCGTTTCAGCGTCGGTGGAGTGCAATTCTCCGGTCAGCCAATGATTGCGCAAAACTTTCACATGGACAATCGAACGAGCGGCGTGATGCGTGTGGAGGTCCCACTGGACAACCGGGTTGGCCAGTTTGTTCAATTGAAAGTGTTCTTCGCCGACGATTGGTTGCTCATCAGCGAGATTAACTTTTCCAGTCGTGAGTTCATATCAGTGGGACGAGTTTTTTTGTTAATGAAGTTTTGCGCTTTCGTTTGGATACCCGCTGGCTAACAGGAGCGCAGCAATTACGGTTGAATATGGTGTTTATTTTGGAAGCTAGTGGGCTAGGCAGTGTTTGAAGGGTCTGTAATTATTCTTCAGTGGTTTGACTAATAAACGAGCTTTCCATAACCTAAAAAGTGCTATTGGTAGGATAATATCTCTTGATATTGACCCTACGAGTTGAGAAGAACGTGTTTGGGACTGCTCACTTTAGAGGAGGACACCCTCCCAACGAATAAAACAAGCCGGATTACCTGATTGACCAAAGTTTGCAACGCAGAGAAATTGCTGTTGAGTAAGCCATGTTGTACCTTGGCAACAAACCGCCATCTTCACTAAATTCAAATTGTCTGACTCGCCCATGAGAACCAACTTCCGTCGTTCCCACTATGCACCTTCCCACGGTTATGGCGTACCCTCACACGCTCACTCTGTTGTTGTCATATAAATACAAATCATGTCCACGGTCGAAACGCACACACTGGGCACTTGCACTCCCGATCAACGTTCCATTCGGGTCTTGTTTTGTTTTCCTGACTGTTGGGTTAGAACAACGCATAGATTGATAGAACGCAACGACTGTCTCTGCTGCAACATCGACGATTCATCCATCATAACAGGCACTGTGTAACGCGTCATGCTCAAGCTGGTGAAGAGTACATACTGCTCTCAGCTGCTTAACGTAAATGACGCCGTCAGTGTGCAACTTGTACTTGTGTGCGACTATCTCCTCCTGGAGGATGAGTCGGCTTCAATGAAGATTCTTGGGAATTTGGGTACAAAGCGGCGTCCCCAGCACCACTCGGCGTTTGTTCGAGTCAGCTTCTCTAACCTTTGCACAACCAAGTGCGACCTGCAAGGCTGCAGGGAGTTGGCAGAAAGAGGTGGTGTGCACCAACTAACCGTCTACCAGACTCTATTCCAGGTTTTTCCTCAGGGTTTTCTCCCAAAGCCTTTCCCGCGATCGGGTATCCCGCAAGGCAGTGGAGGTTTAAAATCAGAGTTTTCCTTCCCTTAGATGAAACGTCCTCCCAGGCTAACGAGCTACATCTGCCCGAAGAAAACTGGTTTTCAGACGCCGGTCACTCGCTTTCACCCTTTCTCCTGTTTGTAGAAGCAGTTCCGCCGGGCTCGGAAAGCCACTCGTGCAGGCCAGAAGCTGGACTTTGTTGTCAGAGGCTATTTGAGTCGCGCGCAATATGGGAGCATTTTATAAACAGTGGGAGCTTATCCCCGCTGCCACCCCCGGCTATGACAACCTTTGGAGCCATCAGTCCGCAACTGACGCCGATCTACCGAGTTCTGCTTATCGCTGTGTGCTCTTCGGGAGAGATTGTCTCTCCCAAATCGGACTGCTTAATCATGAACATCATGCGCTTGTGCTGTGGTCGACATCGACCGAAGGAGTCCAACAACAAGAACTTGGTGGCTCTTCAGCATGCTTTTCCCCCAAAACTGCAATATTTTAACTCGGGAATTGTTTAAAACAGAGCATTTCTTCCTGCGTTGTTTGTTTTTCCAAGAGCACGTGAAAAGTTGCCTGATGCTAATTTTCGTATAAGCGTCTGTTAAATACTAGCTCAGCCTTTCAGCGATTCGCTCAAGAGGGTTTACGGTCGTTGCCGCTCCGTTGTATCATGAGTCATTGAAACCAATTTTGAGGTATTATGGAATATTCTTTTGAAACATCACCTGAACGACTAATCAATATCATTCTAGGTCACTGAACATTCGCTAAACTAGTTGATTATCATCGATTTTACGTTAGAATTGTTGCCTGCAAATCGTTCACTCTTTCGACGTTCATTCGCCTCTTGTTTGCTTATTTTGTTTTAATTCATCTTGCTTCAACAACCATGCGATCAACGATTGGCTGTCATTCGAACGTTGAATTTGATTGGTCAATAATACGCGTTTCCGTTTAACCAATCACAATGTTAGCTAGAATGATTATTCGACTCCACAGATCTGTCAACCGACCCGGTGCTACCCGAAGATACTCATACCGCGCGAGACACAACGAGTCACTCACCAATGAAGACAGGTTCGTGATAATCCCCAGAGCCCAATCTGCTTCTTTGTTGTTTTAGCCTTTTTCCATGTTTTTTGTGTGTTGATTCATTCTCTGTTACAGTGTTGTCAACCTCCTCTGGAACAACGCCATCTCATCTCTCCGCAGAACTGCTGGAATTCTCTGGTCACCTTTGGCCTACTGTGATTGTCTTGGTCGTTCTGATTGTGATATTTCTTGGGATCATTGTTTTCACCTGCGCACGACTCTGCTGGAAAAGGAAATATTGGCACATGGCCAAACCGCAAAACTCGCGTCAGCATCATCAACAAGTGACCGATGGTTTGCTGAGTGCGAGTAATCAGAACCAACTTGCGCTCAACGTGGATGGAACTATACTCAAAAGTGAGTGAGCTGCTTCTTTAACTTGCTACCTGATCGCAGTCAAAACCGTCACATATTTAACTGTCTTCAATCATTCTGCTCTGCCAGTAAAGTACCTATCAAGGATGTCCGGTCACTTAATCTTCAATCACTTAATCCCCAGTTTGATAACTTCTGAAGAATGCGGAATACGTTCAAATGAGTTTATTTAGCAGGAGAGATATGCAATTGATTTTAAAAATGTCAATCAGTCCGTAGTTGAGTGTCGCTGAATTGCTCGAGATGTCATGCCATGCAACGAAAAATAAGTGAACTAGGGATGAAAGCAGATAATGAGGCAGACGATGATTTACGCGACATGATTGTGCCGTTGAATGATGTAGTCGACACATTTGAGATTTTGGCCGAATCTATGCCTCAAAGTGAGAGGAAGAATGAAATGTTATCTTATTGTGAACATACTTTTGTTCGAGGTCGACGAATTAGCGGTAGAAGAGAAAACTTTGCACCAGCTATAATTCCACCTGAATCCTGGAATAAGTATGAAGACGAAAATAGTGATGTTGTCCGAACGAATAATGCTGTAGAAGGCTGGCATCATGCATTACAGTCACTCTTTTCCTACCAACATCCCACCATGTGGACATTTCTTAACGGTTTGCGAAAGGATTGCTGACAGCACACGGCCTCAGTTCTTCAAGCAAGTGCTGGGGTTCATATCAAACAGAAGAAGAAGTATGCTGAGATATGCGCCAGGACATCAAATGCATATCTCTCCTGCTAAATAAATTCATTTGAATGTATGCTGCATTCTTCAGAAGTTATCAAACTGGGGATTGAGTGACTGAAGTTTAAGTGTCAGTAAACCGTATCAAGCTGACATCTTTTATTACAAACGTAACGCTTCTGAATGCTAGTTGAATTGCAGCCTAGTTGCTGTAAACTTACTATTTGATCTCATACGATGGTGAAATGTCTTTACACTCCTGAATGATCATGATTCTTCTGGATATCCATCCTCAAGCAAGCTGAATCACCGTAAACTGCTCTCCGCTTCTATTTTGAAAGTTTGGTACAACATTTTAGGAGTTAGCTGTTACAATCGCATACGCACCGATGCTCTCCGAAATAAGTTGTTCGGTAGTAATGTTGATATAAAGAAGCAAATGAACCTGCTGGTTGGGTCACGTTTTACGGATGCCGGACCACCGACCTACAAAACGGATTATTTTTGCAACGCCACATTCTGATTGGCGTAAATCTCAGGGTGGCCAAACCGTCACATGGCATAGGCAGTTAAAACCCTTACTAGTAACCTTTCCAAAGTCGGCGCAGCGAGTCTTCCTGGCTGGTGTCCCCGCGATCAGATATCGCTTCAGGATATGTCCCGAAACCGTGTTCAATGGCGGTCTTGCACTAAGCATTTTCTTGGAGTGTTTGCTTAACCTTGTATGTTGTCAAGCGGAGTGACGAGAAAAGCTTGTTATGATGCATGGCAGTGAAAGCCGCAAGATATCTGCCATGCTGATGTCGCTCTACTCGTTCACGAAACTTGTTTGAATGCATGTTCCATTCGATGTGTAGGCACCTCTTCCCAGTTTGTTTGTGCTTACTCTTCTTTAGAATCCATAGCTATTTAAGTCCCACCCTTCCCCATCTTTTAGGATTTTACTTTTTTCATGGTTGTGTGGCAGTTAGGCATTCGGTACGTGCTACCGGTGTAATGCTGTCTGTGATGTTGATGATGATAATTGGTACAAAATGTACATTCCTCTGTATGTTCTTGACTTGGCCTGAAATATGTTACTAATTCTAGCGTTTAACCAGAATGCCTATCGCGAACGGGTGATGTATCTCGGCGCTTTGTCATTTTGAAGGAAACTAAGCCGATAGATGAAGCATTCCTCTTCATTTAATGTTCCATTCTTTTTTTTTCAGGGCCACACTTTGACGACTCCGAAAATCACAACCCTTCGCACGAA
Organism: Atriophallophorus winterbourni; assembly: GCA_013407085.1. Taxonomy (NCBI): domain Eukaryota; kingdom Metazoa; phylum Platyhelminthes; class Trematoda; order Plagiorchiida; family Microphallidae; genus Atriophallophorus; species Atriophallophorus winterbourni. The sequence goes on from JACCGJ010001218.1 coordinate 45,908, forward strand.
CAGTTTCTACCAATCCGATCTAGTTCCAATCAATTTATCGATCCCGCTTCAAGTGTCAAGCAAAACGGATCAATTTACCCCCAACGCAGTCGATCTCGACGAGTGCCAGCTCATATTTGGAGTGCGCTGCTGTGTCTTGGGCGCAAAGCTCGTCAATCGCGAAATTCGCAGCTAACATCCAGATCTGCCAGCGATTCAATGAGTGCTGCTCAACCTTACTCCACCGTGGTAGACGCAAGCAATGGAGTGGTAAATCATTTGCCCCAGGTGAGTAATAGTTAGGGTTCTATGGACGAACCGCTCGCCTCGACAGCATCGCTCCAGACACTGTTGTCGCACGTTTTACAAATTCTGGTTCTGCTTGATTTGTGGTTCAAGCACATTGAGCAGACTGCTTTTGCAGAGCGCTTACTCGAGAACATGTTTTTACCCGGAACCGTTGCCTATCTGTGTTTCACTCACGGTAGTTAGACATTAGTACCAATCCATGCTGGCTCCACTAGAATAAAGCAAGATATTCAGGCCGATACTTGCCTCCTGCAGTGCACTTAGAAATGGACTCTGCTCATCTTCCCTTTCACGCTGCATTTAACTAGGTTTTCAGCATAAATTTCACTCACCTAATCGACTTATTGCATTGCATGGGAATTCATAAGCCGACACTCACTTGGGGTTCTCACAGTCTGCTCGTGGCAAAAGCACTCACTGTTAGACTTCGCGGGCCTGGATAGGAATTTGAGAAAGTGGTAATGCGAGTGAGACTGCCGTGCTATCGGTAGCAATCGATGGTGCACCGTTTCATCCGCTCACGACAGTCTCAGAAACTCAAACGCTGCTTAGTGCTTATCTACCACTGAAACACGCTGTGACTCGTGTAATCTCCTCATGACTTTCCTACGCAATTGTGAAATGATTTTCTTTTGTTCACGCAGCGATTTAATCTCTTGTTAACGCTACTTTCTACCTTTCCCTCTTTAGCGACTGCCTATTTGCTTTACTCTACTTATTCAATCGGCTAATTAGAGAGCTAGTTCCTCGTTCCGCTACGGCGCATGCTCACTAAATGCATAACGATGTGTCAGCCAATACCAGAACCTTGAATGCCTTTTGTTTACGGCGCATCCAACACATCTTACACACAGCGTGACCGTTGTTGTTGTTGTTGTTGTTGGCCTCCTTCGGTCGATGTCGACCATGGTTATACATCACAGCCGCTGAATTTTCATGTTCCACCGCTTTTCGAATGACTAAACAGTTCGATTCGGGAGGAACAATCTCTCCCGCAGCGCTGGCAACGATGGTCAGAACTCGGTTGTTGGGTATCAGTTGCACGCCGGCGGCGTGATCTGCGTTCAGTAGCCACAAGCTGTATCTGATACTCCCCAGCTTGCAGACGACGCTTTAGCACACAATGCCTCCAATGTGGCGGTCAGAGGCAAGTTCTCTTCCCAACTCGTCTGGTTGAATGCAAGAACCTTCTTATCTCTTTTTTCAACGTCTTCTACCGCAGTGCGGTCTGCTCAATGGTCGACTTCCTAATTGCGATTCACCCTAGAGTAGATCTTTCGGAATACGACCATTTTCTGTTCTGTAGACATGACCAAGCCAGCGCAGTCGGCGCTGTCGCAATAGAGTGAACATTCTCTGTAGACCAGCGTTTGAAAGCACTTCAGCATTAGTCACTCTGTCCACCCACGATCTGTTCAAGATACGACGGATGCTTCGTAGATGGAAAGCATTCAGCTTGACTGTACAGAGTAACAAATGATCGCCCTGGCTGATCTACACATCATATTCACAGCATCGTCTAAGCTGACTTGCCCATAGAGTGTAAAACGGTCGTATTCCAAAAGATCTGTTGTATACGAATTTGAAATCACATTTTATTTTGGGACTCGCCTCACTTGCGGTACAATGACGTTTGTAAAAAAAGCTATGAAAGTTCTTGACATGGATCCTTCGAGTTGGCGAGAACTTGCTCTTGACCGCTCACTTTGGAGGCCGGCGAAGAGCAAGTGCTGGTTTCCGCTGCTGAATGGAGCTTGCACCGAAAACATACAAACTCTCGACGTAATGCCCATTGTTACGAGATGAAACACAGACTTGATCATCACACCTCATCTCTCAAACCCACCACTGGTGTTGTTCTGTTTAGCCTCATCAACTAGTACGCTAATTCCTCACAGTGAAATTTTCCTGTTTCATTTTCCCATTCAGCTCACCCCCGGAGATGCCCTCAAGTTCGAACAACTCACACAACGCCTTCCAACGCTGCAACCAAACGGAAAATTGATGGTTCCAGATGAATGGATCTTGTGTTCCAGTGCCAGCAACTCCACGGCAGCGTCACTATGTCCACCGGCGGCCGCGCAAAACACCGAAGTCAACTTGTACACTTCCGTCGGTGGGGAATCGGATGCCGATAGTAGCATGAGTCCTGAGTATGCGAGTACCACACACGGATGGTCACACGCTGTGATGCAACAACCACAGCACCCAGCCCTGTCGCGAAATTCCTATCTGGCGGTCAATCCAGCTGCTTCCAGTCCTAGGCAAATGACCAACTCTCTTACCTTGAATGGTCTCAACACTCCAGGGACGTTTTCGCAGCCTTACGTTTACTTCAATCCTGGTCTACTTCCGAACGATTCTGATGGGATTCCATTCTATACTCCATCCTCAGCGGGAACAGTTTATGTGCCCGTTGCCTTTGGTAATTCGGTACCTTCGTCTCAAACCATTCGTCTCGGGAATCCGTCGATGACGAACTGGGGCACACAACAGTTTATGATGAATTCGCCAAGGAATGATAACAGAGCAGGTATCGATTAGTTGTTTCGTTCGTGTTTTACTGTCGTTTGTTACCGTATTGATCAAATTTAAACTGAGGTTTGTTTGGTACCCTTGATTTGATCATAAATACCTTTCTTATCCAATTGTACTCAGGCAACTGTGAATTCCTCAAGAAATATAAAGCATTACTGCTTCATCGCGAAGTGAAATTTAGATGTTTCGCAGTTTTGTGGCTCATGATAAAGGCTTCCTCGGACCAAGTATGCTTGTACACGAAGAGAATTCAGGCTTACAATAGAATCAGTTGGCTAAGACTGGCAAAGGCTGTGATAGGCACTTGTTGCTATTGGCCTCCTTTGGTCTATGGCATAAAAGCACAAGCCTGATCCAGTCAGAGACTGCACATGGGCTAAGATACTGTCAGGTTGCCCAGGCCTAGACAGATATGAGGAAGAAAAATGAACAGGAAATGGTAGTGAGACTCCAGCCTGTTTCATCATGCAGCTCACTACCTCTGGCCAATCAATTTAGCACGGTGTTAGCCGCACTGCACAAAGTACTGCAAGATTGCACGTCTGTGCACGTACTTTGGTCTATGCCAGCCATGGATATGCATGAAACCCAATTTTTGTCGGGAGAATAGTGATCAACTCTGTAAAAGAGACCGTTCCTACTTGCCCTGATACGTGCCTCAGAATGGCATCCATGTTGGCTAAGTTAAGATAGCTCGTAGTTTCAATTCTACCGTTAAAAATTTGCGCACACAAGTCCAAGAACCGAGACGTCCCTCCGTTACAGCTAACTTTCATCTAAATCGATTCTTGCCTCCTTGGAAGATCCAGATCTAATCCACGTGTAATATTCCCTGCTTGCCGTACGCGTTTTCTTTCCCGGTAACTTCCACCACTAGTTCTCCGGACATGAGCTTCATGGATTCACATTCCATTGCTAATGTTCTTGAATAGAACTCGACTTACTTGGCTTAGTTTTGTGGGCCCTGGTATGGCTAAGCGTTGCCACAACTCCACACCCATGGGTTATGTGATTGTGATCAGTGTCGCTTGGCTCTCGATGGATCTTCTCCAAGACTGTGATGATGATGATGATGAAAGCACAAGCCTGATCCAGGCAAAGTGCCGCACAGGCAGAGACTGCACGTTGGCTAAGATACTGTCAAGTTGCCCAGGCCTAGACATATATGAGGAAGAAAAAAGACTGTTCAGATTGGTATACCTTTCTTTTACCTTTTGGTTTCATTTGCAGTGTCAATTAGTTAAGCTACTGGAACATGTTTCATTCTTAATCGCTTTCAAAAAGTCCCATGATGATAAACAGAGTTGATTGCAGCGTGACGGTATTCTATGCTGCAGTTGATGTGACCTGTCTCCCAGTTGCTTTATCAACATATATCCAAGGAAGATTGAATCGTTGCATAATGTTTTCTCTCCCTATCGACTGCATATTCATGGCAATTGATCACTGATTATTATCGTTTATGTATTTCAGAAGCCATATCTAATCCTTTATCCTCAGCTCAAAATCACCATCACGCAATGCCCGAGGTCCATGGTCCATGGGTCAAGGTCAATCGATTTGACGCACCGCAGAATGACAACTCCCATCCCCCAATGCCACCTTCCTCCCCTCCCCCTCCTCCCCCGGCAATGCTGGCGAGGCTTTCCGCGGCACAAAATGTTCGCTAGCTCCGCGAGACGATGGCGTCCACGAATCAACTGAAAGTCTTTCCGTGCACATATGCTTCCAACCAAGAAATATTCCGTGAAAAAACTGTGGATCTAGAAGACAATTTCATCCCAGATTTTAGGTACGTGTACTTTACGTTTAAATGGTGAAACTGTTCGTTATTTTCAAATCGGTTTATACCACTTTGCACGGGTTTTCGTCTCATATTCATTGTCTCATATTCCAGCCACGTGTTCTTCTTGCTTCTAGCATATAACCACTTATTCTTTGCTCCCTCATTTTATATCATTTCGCGTCTTCTTTTCAGAGCCATCCAATTCAAGACTGCCGCCACACCCCTCCCTGTTGTTTGCAACCACCATCCGCTCAGAACAATCGATGGGTTCAAGCACATTGTACACATAGCGTCGAATGCCAACTTTGTATCCAAATTTCCTTTTCCACCCCCACCCCTCCCGCTACGAAACTCACACACGTGAAGCCACACTTTGGTTCATCTCTTAAAGTATCAAACGATACTTGTTACATTGTTCTATGAGTTTTTCCGGTTTATACAGATGATACAAATACTTGTTTGTTGTGTTAGTGTTTGTGGACCCGTGGGGGTTTGTCGTGACGGTAAATCCCGCGTTCAGTTCTGGTGATGGATTATGCGTAGGAGGGTGCGTTTACATTGTTCGTACACGGTATGCGTCTCAAATAGCTTCTGACAACCAAGTCCAGCTTCTGGCCTGCACGAGTGGCTCCCCGAGCCCGGCGGAACTGCTTCTACCAACAGGAGAAGGGGTGAGTGACTGGCGCCTGAAAACCAGTTTGCTTCGGGTACATGGAGCTCGTTCGCCTGGGAGGGCATTTTATCTAAGGGAAGGAATACCCTGATTTTCAACCTCCGCTGCCTTGCGGGATACCCGATCGCGGGAATGGCTTCGGGAGAAAACCGTGAGGAAAAATCTGGAGCAGAGTTTCGTAGACGGTTAGTTGGTGCACACCATCTCTTTTTGTGAAAAGGCTAGAGAAGCTGACTCGAACAAATGCCGAGTGGTGCTGGGGACGCCGCTTTGTACCCAAATCCCCAAGACCCTTCATTGAAGCCGACTCCTCCAGGAGGAGATAGTCGCACACAAGTAAAGTAAAGTAAGTACACGCCATGCAGTACCAGCAAGCTATCTAACCACTTTCACACCGCTATACGGTACGCGGCCGGCTTCCATTGTTTTCATGCACTCTTTTACCAGCTAACAGCCGCGCTCTCTTCCCCAACCTAGCTTGATGCCTAGCCGCCTGGTCTCCGAAGCGATTGACGTAGAGCTAATATTCCTAAGACTTGTATTTTACGTCCAAGGGGTTGAAATATCATTCTCCAACGTCTTTGTACTTCAGTTGCGTACAATCCTAATCTCAACCCTCAATGAAGTTAACTTTTGGAATGCGACTGTTTCTTATCCTGTGGATATGATCGACTAGCGTGAATATGCATCGGGGATCAGTTGTGGAGGGCACTTCGATACGCTTTTATGCTAGATGAAAATCAGGTCCGGGAACAGCCAGGTGTGGAATACGTCGCGTCAGCCGATTCAATCAAATTATCGATCGGCGGTTCACACGCGTGACCATTCACGTGATGGTTCAGCCAAGCGAGCATTTCGCCCAATGATAAACTTAGACGGTCGAAGTTGGCCTTGAATTAAACAAACTGGTCTTTATCTTCGAAATGGATTTACTAGAGTTTATTACCAACACATAACTAAGCACCCCAATCGATATTAAGCGCGTTCGCATCGGTGTGACAAAGTTCAATCCATGTAAAATTGCCTGACTATGAAATTTATTTTAGCTTATACCTCGGAATACTTATAAGTCACGGTTCTGCAGCGGATAAGGATTAACATGCATAATACCTAATCTGCACATGAATTACGTAAGCAGTTTGTCAGCGGACGCTGTTCGCACCTGCACACTAAATAAACAATTTAGGGATTAACACAGCATTTAGGGGGTGTGATCAATTGTCTTGATCTCGCCTGTCTAGTTTAGAGAACTCAGAATTGGTCAAGAAAATGCCATTTAGACCTGAACACTGTTCGTACCGACACCCTTCGTCTGACGAAGCTTCTGTGTTCAGAAGCGAAACGTTACCAAAAACTTGCTATAACCGATTCATTGCAAACTTTATTTTCATGGTGTAGATGTTGTTCAAATGGTGTTCGCCGAGCTGGCATTGTTTGTCCAGCAGCAAGCCAAATGACATCAGCAAAGTGACATGCGGGCGTGATACATGGGCTTTATATACGGTGTTCGTTTGTCCCGTTGTTCGTCGTTAACCAGCTTCATAACCGATTTCCTATTGGTCCGTATGTGGCAGCCAATTGGAAGTGTTGATTGATCGATGAATCTGTCGAGTGCCACGCCTCTTATGCGTCAATTGCAACCCTTGGCGATTATCTCAGTGCCGTTCCAGTCGCAATGTTGTTGATTCACCTGTATTGAGGCCAATGAGTAGGTTGTGTCTTTGAGCAGCCAATTGATGCTCGTGTTATCGACCCGTCGCAATCCAGGCATGAGATTTTGTAAATGATGTTCGATTGATCTTTTGAGATTACAACTTCAATATTGCGGAGTTCACTACGTAGTGTTGAGCATGGTTTGCGGGCGATTTCTACTCCAAACGGGTGAAGGATGTGTGCTGCAATCTCTAAAACATGTTGTCGTATGGTAGGACTCCTCTAGTTCTGTTGGTGTCTACATTTCTCTGTTGGGTTCATTCAACTTTGCGTTCGATTATGAAACTTTTTGGTCCCGATTTTTTAAAAACACTTTGAAAAAGTATTCCTTCTCCTTTCTGCATAACTCATCCGTATTGCCGTGTATTTGTGTTCGTTCGAAAACGGTCTTGACGGTTGTGAGTTTGTGCACTGCCGGGTGTTTACTGTTAAATTCAGTATCCATTCCGTGCGTATATCGTTTCGCTTGACTATGTCTGCAACTGTTCACTGCTTGTTTGTTCCACTTGTTTATCCAGGGATGAAAGACGGCCTTCAGTTTCCGTTTCCGTAATTTAGCGAGCGGTGTGCGCCTTCAAATTCACTCCTTTTAATTATTACGAAGGTGTCTTCCACGCAGCGAACCCAGAATTTCAGTTGAATCAATGAGATGGCGTCAACTTCCAAGCTCGTCTGTTAATATATTTGATGGTTAACTTTGAAGTATGTTTCGAGGCGTAAGTCGACTGGATACTTTTCCAACTCAAGCGACTCGCATTGTTGTCCGTTCCTCTTTCGATCCATAACGACGAGATGATCTGCCTGGTGAGTGTTCTGTCTATTCAGGTGAATAATGATATAACATCAATCGAGCTCATTTTGGCAATGGCCTGAAGGGATGCGTTTAGTATAAATCAAACAAATCAGCGCGAAGTGATAGCTGGTCCAGACGGGACGAGAACTTTGTTATGGCTACTAGCGTTGCTTATGAAAGATAGACACGTGTGTTGTGCTTTGTCACGTGTCTAGCAGAACTCTCACCATTTGGCATTCTATTGTGTTGTGGGATTTTAGGGGCTATGACGCAATCGATAAATGGGAAATCGGTGAGAGAGGGAACAATCATTCATTCAGTCAACATGCTTAACGCAGGGTCGTGTGTCCCAGAATTGATTATGGACATCGTACTAGGACTGGAATGGTATTTTATCTCGTGTAACCTGACATAATTATTCCTGCACGGATGTGCAATCGTGCCGCACTTCGGTGCTGTGCAACTAACCGCGCGAAATTAATTTGCCATTGGTAGTGAGCTGGAGTCTCCCCGCCATTTCTATTTTCATTCTCACAGCTGTCTAGTCCCGGGCATCCTGACAGTATCTTAGCCCACGTGCAGTCTTTGACTGTGCGGCACTTTGCCAGGATCAGGCTTGTGAATTCATACATAATACATGTGATTAAACAGGTTGGTCGTCCCAACCTTATCCTACAGTGACATACAAGCGCAACTTGTTTAATTAGCATGCCTTTTAGAATATCGCTGTTGTTCTTCTTTTTCTCGAAACATGATTGGTTCATTGCGTAGGATCACGTAGGTCACATGATGGATCAATATCATTTTAAATTCGATCGATATTTACAATACTCAGATAGTAAAATGCCATTATGCACATAATTTTAGGATTATGGGCAATCATCAAGCCCAATCAATCTCCAGCGCTCGTTCTAGACCCTCAACACAAAATGGCACTGATCCAATCCAAACCTACCTTCAGCCACCAAAAGAAACATTAAATGAATATTTTCGCAATCGAGAACCTGCTTGGACCGTGGGTGATTCCAACAATTTGGATTACCGTGAAGCATATGAACATCTACGACAAATATCGGATAGACAGACTGGGAAATCGCAATTCACGGATAGTCAACCTGCGAATATACATCGAAAAAGCACCTATCTACGAAAAGGAGATGGGTTCGTGACCCAAGGCGATCGAGTTGAAAGTAGTAGCAGTAGTAGTGCAAGTGATGTTGCGGTAGAAATTAATCGGTCGACATCCTACGGTCACGTTGCACACCTTCCAGAACCAGTGGGTCATTCAACTAGTTCGAGCAGCTCGGAGTCTCTCCTCACGAATTATGGGCTTGAGCTCCGTGAACGAAAGAGCACGTCATCCACAATCGCATCCAATCTCAGATATAATCCTGCATTAAACTCCAGCAAAGTCACATCTGCGTCGAGTGGAGTAACGTCTCAAGAAAAAACCCTGAATTCAATCCTGCATAACGAAACGAAAGAAAGTGCTCCCATGTTGGGTTTTCAAACGCACGGCGATGGAACCGTGGTTTATGTCGCCTATGTTCGCTCCGGTCCATATGGAATTCCATCCAGCACCTGGTTTGCTGATTTGCAGAAGCGTTCATCGCGTTTTTTCAATGGACTCGTACGCCAATATCGGTGCGCCATCAAATTGGACGAGCGCTTATTTCTTCATCGGGGGTTGTATGTCCACGCATTGGTCATTAGCGGACAAAACCGAGCGGACATCATAGGATGTTTGAATGCTTTGCCTTCGTGTCTGGAAAAACATTTAATTACATATTCCGCACGACATGGAACCACACCGCGGAGAAAAATATGAGTCTTTTTATGTTGGTGTTTTATCCTAACGGGCTATGATGGGTAAACGTTTTATGACGAATATTGAGCTTTAAATTAGTAAATTACCAATTAGTAGCACGAGCCCGGTTAGCTCAGTCGGTAGAGCATGGGACTCTTAATCCCAGGGTCGTGGGTTCGAGCCCCACATCGGGCGGTAATTTTTCTTCCGTCAGCTGGAAATGTTTTCGTGACTATAATTTTCAAAATTAATCAAAACATCTCATTTCAATTGATTATATTTTCACAAAGCGTGCAAAACTTTAAGCAGTTGACTGAAGCCAAAACACACTATTTTTTATCAAATCAATATTTTAAAGATTTTGAAAGCAAAAAAATATTTAGCAACAGTCAACTATTTCTGTTGGTGTATTTTAAGATCTGTTGCGATGTTTCTGTAGACGATGATTGATTGATCTTTCGTTGACGGTCATTTTTTTCTCGAAGCACTGACTACTATTAAGTAGTCAAAACATCTTTCTATTTCAGACATGTTACACGTTTTCATTAAAGCCTTCGTGTTTTGCTGTGATCAATTGATTTGAATATACCACTGTTAAATAGGGTTCTTACAAAGAACCACGATGTTCAAATACAGAATCACAAAAGGGATTCTTGGTAAAGCACTCCAGAAGCTTATAAATGACCAATATATTTTTGGTGCTCACAACCTTTGTTTACCATTCATCCACTGTTTAAAACTCACTGAACCTAACCTTACTGGCTCCACCCGATGACGGCAAACAGCCAGAAACTGGTAGTGGTGTGTAAGGCATGGGGATGTGAGCACCAACATATATCGGCCGTTTAAATATAATTAAATCTCTTGCTTTCATACTTGTTAGTATAATTCTTGTACTCAGTGTAGTCATCGAACCCTTCGGTTTCGTGCTTAATAGCTCAAGCATTCTCTTTGCGTTATGATGTTTATTCCTACTCGCCCCATAATTATTTTTGATCAATTTGAACGATTTGTCAGTTTTCAATCATTCACACACCGTACAGTACTCCATCAACGATAAAAACATCCTCAAACAAAAACACGACGAGTTTGTCAGTTTGATGTAGCGAACGAATGGTCTGTTATGTGGTTTATGTGTCGATATAATCTGTATTCCAATTTTACGTCTAGCATGTACATCAAATTAGGGATAAATTTTAATGCAACTTCATCCAGTACGACCATTTGGTATTGACGATTCTTTGTTGAATCTTCCGTATATTATTTTTTATTTGTCTTGCCTTTGTGCTACATGCCGATTTGCGTCTTGGTTCCATTAAAACTTGTGAAACTTTTAGGGAGTGGTGAAAAGTCGCTACCGAAAAGCAGATTGATTAACGACAACAGATTGACAAACAATTTGTTCAATACAAGTGACATTTAAAATTTGGATTCATATTGGATTTACGGATGCATTAAATAATGTTAAACTTTAAAACCCCTGTTTAATAGAGTTCCTACAGCGAACCACGATGTTCAAATACTTAATCACACAATGATTCATGACCAAGAGCATATAGTGATCAATGCAATGTGGTGCTCACATCCACCGCAGTGGCCTGTAAGAGCGAGGATGTGAGCACCACAATTTGTTTAAACAAATCAATCAGATGCCTTGAGTGACCCTCGCTGGAATTCACTCAATCGGCTTTTGGTTTAAGAGCAGGAAAAGTCCGACGAAAGCAAAAGCAAAACCAAAGAAATTGGGCTACGGAAGAATTGTATGAGCTCAATTCAAATGACAGGCAGCTTAAAAGGAGAAACAAACAGGGGACAACGAGAGTAAATGTCCGTCACGGAAAGGGCTCGAACAAAACCGGTTTGAACGAAATCGCTTGACCAATCAAATCAAAGCGACAACTGGCACGGATAAAACGAGGACGTCTCTTCGGTTTTACCCTTTAACATGTGCGTAATAACATCTTGATAAGCTGTGTTGCGGGATTCGCGATTTGTATTAAACGAACCATCATACTGCGCAAAGTGAAAATTGTCAAATAGCAAAATGCAATTGCGTTTATGGGTGGAATTCATCTTTTGAGCAATTCACCAAATGCAGTCTCATACGATCATGTGGACGTGATATAATAACAAATTTTGAGCCGGGCAACAGCAGAGTGGCGCAGTGGAAGCGTGCTGGGCCCATAACCCAGAGGTCCGTGGATCGAAACCACGCTCTGCTAGGAAATTTTTGAAGATTCTAATGGGCAATTCAATGGATCTTGTATACTTTATTGTGATTGTCGACTTATAGTTCGGTTACAGAAAATACTTCGTTCCTATTTCTTTAAACGGCAGCAACACGCTTGCCGATTATAAGTGCTCTGTTTTTACAATCGTTTTACTACCAAGTAGTATGTTTCTAAAATATTTCTCATATCAATGTGTTCAAGTTCAAGTTCAAGTTTCACAGGCTGAAAGGTGCTAAAGCAATCACGCGCCCGGGCGTGCGTTATTTGCACTTTTGCCTCCTATAGAAACCCGAGAGGGCACATCAACCAATCAGGTGATGCGTGTGTGTTCGAAGTGATTTACTTCAGAAACCCGAGAAGTTAAGTGTAGACATTACGTGCGGCGTATGTATTTCTGTCAGCCAATAAGAATTCACCGTCGTACGAGTAAAATTTGAGTGTTATCTGGCGTGAAGGTTTTCCTCGTTTCATGAAAAAAATGAAATTTTTCGTTTTTTATTAAAAACATGTTAAACATATAAGATTGACAGGCATACAGTTGATTCCCAATGTAAACAACAAGCTAACGCATCGATAGCAAGTTTTTCTAGATACCTAAGAAATAATAAACAACCAATAGATATATAGATATAATATTATATATATATATAATTTTGTTGGAAACGTTTAGTCTAGACCAGGGGTGCGCAACCTGCGGCCGCATGCGGCCGTGAGAGGTATGATATGCGGCCGTTAGTAACGTACTTTTGCTCATGTTGACCGCTGTGTGATGCGACCTCGACCGCGTTCATCTGTATTGGGTTGCTGGGTGGTTACAGCAATGGTGTAGGCATAGCGACCACTGACTTAGGTCAAAGCCTTAAATCCTCATTGAAGATCGACTGGTGCATCATGATTTGGATTCACTTCCTCGCAGGCGGGTTCGATCGGATCTAATCCTAACTTTTACACGTGGTTTAATAATATTACCCATGAAAAGAAGGCGCACTTTGACTGATGAGAATAGGAAATTCAACGCCGAGTGGGAAGTTGGTTACTTCGTGATTGAAACTGTCGACCATTGCATGATATGCCTTATATGTGAGCAGGTTTTAAAAACACTAAAAGTGGATAACGCCAGACAGCATTATCGTCGACATGAGAGCCACGCTTACGCTAAGATGGACAGTGAGTCAAGAAAAAATTGCGTTGAGAACTTGAAGAAGAAATTGGAGCAGAGAAAAACACGTTTCAGACATTTTTAAATAGAACGAATGTGCTAGTTGAAGCCTCGTACAAGGTGGCTAATATTCTCGGCACTGCAGGAAAATCATATTCGGACGGTGAACTTGTAAAAAAGTGTCTCGTGGAAGCTGTCAAATGCATTCATCCTGATAAAGAAAGTGATTTTGCTGCCATTCCACTCTCACGTGATACAATTCAGCGCCGGCAATGTACTATCGCTAAGCAATTAAAGCAGTCTCTAATGACGAAGGTAAGCCGCTCAAAAACTCTTTTTTCACTGGCTGTTGATGAATCAAATGACATATGTGATTCAGTACAGCTGCTTATTTTCATTCGAAGCCTGTCGCCAGAATTTGAGATACATGAGGACTTTTTTTCATGGAGTCATTGCATGGCAATACACAAGGGGAGGACATATTTAAAGCTGTAAAGAAGTCCTGCTTGGACTCAGATCTGAACATGACTTGCCTGAGAGGTATTTGTACTGATGGTGCCCCTGTCATGTTGGGTCGAAAACAAGGATTTGTCGCGCGTTTAATTGAGTATGTGATTGAGGAGTACAATAATAAACATGTGACCAGCCTACACTGTATAATTCATCAAGAAGCACTCGCTCTAAAGCGACTGATTTCGGCGAAACAATGAACCAAGTCAAGCAAATAATCATATACATCCGAAGCTATGCCCTACGACACCGGCAGTTTCGTACCATACTCTATGACAGTGAAGTGTCTTTTGAAGATGTTTTGTACCATGCCCCAGTTCGATGGCTATCGCAAGGCGAAACAGCATGTCGTGTGTTGAATCTGCGACGAGAAATTTCGACGTTCTATGCAACAAAGAATAAGCAGTGTCCTTTGGACGATTCCAACTTCCTGGTTACTTTAGCTTTTCTCGTTGATGTTCTCTCTTATATCATTGGTTTGAACCAATACTTGCAAGGCAAGAACTTAAACGTCTGCCAAATGTAT